>ML832754.1:3448-20208 GCA_009831015.1 Picea engelmannii
ACAAAAGTGGATTATGGTTGGATTGATAAATTGTCATGGCAAAATTTTAATAGGTGTTTGAGGACTTCTTACAAATGTAAATAATCAATTGTATAATAGTATAGTTCTCATGTTTCTGTATATTGAGGTGTTGGATTGCTCGACTAAGGTTCAACCATAGATGTTGTTGTTACTATCATTTGACACTTTTATTGTTTTATGGACTATTGTATTGCTCCCTTAGATTTTTTTAAAGAGGGGATGCTATTGAATGATGCTAATATTTCGATGAGTGAAATAAACTTGATATAATTAGTTGTTTGATCAACTAAGATGTACTATTTGGACCAATTGTACTAACTTAAACTGAAATGTTGGGATATGTAGATTGAGTAATGTTATGTTGAAGCAACTAGGTAGTTGATGATTTCTTCAATAGATCATGTTTGGTTGATAGAGACTAATTATTATTGATGTGTTATTTTATAGTTGACCAATTAGCTAGGACTATATTGCATTATTGACTAGTTGACTTCTACAGTGGGATTCTATTGTGTTGTTTGTCTAGTTAACTCATAGACTGGGACAATTTGAAAAATAGTTTGGAAATTTTATTGTTTGGTTTGATATTATTTGTGTATTCCCTATTTTATCAACAAGGTGGATAGGTCCTTTCATTAATTTCAGTTCAAAATCTACTTTCATAAGCATTAATGTACCATGTATTCATGAGTATGATGGATACTTACATGATATTCTTTGTGCTTAGAAGTGTTTCTTACGATACCTAGACAAATTATTTTTCTTTGGTGATCATTACTTTTCACTCATATAATATTAAGGGGGGAAAATATGTAATTTATTATAGAGGTGGAAAGGTGGTAGAACGAATGGTTATTTGTAATCTCATCTTGTTGGAGTACATGGATTTGAGTGTTAGAGGGATTCAAATGATCAATTGAATATGTTCACTTCGATCATTTCCATATCCAATTTTTATGGGAAGTTACAGAGATGTGGTATGGTAAATGATGATTTAGTCATATACACATACATACATACATACATATATATGATTGGTTTATCATCATTATTTCATGGAGATTTACTCCTTACAGTTAAGTACTAATGATGCCTATTGACACCATCAATGTTCTTGGAATCTCTATTGTTTACTTTAAATGTTTATTGCATGTTCCAACAATATGGATTTTATTTTCCCTTCTTAACCATGGTCAATATCCCTAAATTATTTCTTATTATGAAAAACCTCCTATAGGTGCGCATAACCTACTCAAAGATCAAATATCCTTTTTAAAGGGCCTATGTGGTTCTTTGAGACCATGCTTAGGGAATGGTTCTTTCAAATATTTATACATGAATTGAGGAATTTATTTCCACTCCTTACCATGGACAAGGACCAAAGACCCATCCTTGGTGCATAATACCTCCTAGTGGAATGCATAATTGGAGGGAAAATATCCCTTTTAAAATGAGTCTATATTTTTTCAAGGAATCATTCATGGGTCATATGAATTAAGAGATTAATTTAGGTCATAATACCCTTTGTTTTATCCCTCTACCATGGACAAGGTATCTATACCCATCCATTATGTCTAAAAATTTATAATGATTCCCATATATCTCATTGGGAGGCCAGATACTATGAGCCATAGAATACTAATTTTGATCATAAAATTCTCGTGTTTTACTTCTTTTTTACTTCTTCAACCATGATCTAGAATCTGGGCCTTCATACCTATGACAAGTACACAAAATCTCATAATGATGCAAATATCCAACCAAGAGGCCAATGATGTAGGTATATATGGTGGTTGGAGGCCTAGTTTAGGGAATAGGGCCCTAGTGGCTTAAACTTTTCCAAAGGCCCAAAAGCCACCTCTTGTGTGCAAAACATCATAATGGTACCCATATCCCACTCAAGTACAAAGGTACTTTATAGAGGTTTTGATCATTGTTGAGAATTATTTCATGTCCCTAAAGACCTATAATATTGATTTAGGAATGAAGGACCTTATATTTCTCCCAATAATGGTAAAGGCCGTCAGACCCACCTCTACTAAACATAAATCCTAATGGCACCACTATTCCACTTGTATACAAAATATGCCTTTTAGTGGCTCTGTGCTACAATTGAAGGCCTTTATCATGGACCATTAGTTCAAGAATATTTGTTTAGAATCTAATTTCATGAATTCCCCTCCAACCATGGCTAAGGGTTTAAAACCTCTTGATGATTCTTGATGATGCATCAAACATTGTAATTGTACTCATATATCACTAAAAGTACAATGGTTCCCTATAGAGGACATGTTATGTGGTTTATGACATCATTTATGGCCATTGATCCTCAAAGGATTGATTAAGTACCCAAGGAGCTTATTTTTCTCCCTTGACCATGACCAATGCCTTAAAGGAAAAAATTTACTAGCACACGAGACTTCATAATGGTATCCATATTCTACTTGTAGGCCAAATATTACCTTTGACCTATGTTTTAGTTTTAGGACATGTTCATGGTCAATGAGCCTTAGAGGTCCTTTTATGGTGTTAGGCCCTTTTTTCCCTTATTTAACTATGGTCAATACATGAGACCCATCCATAGTACACGTAAACTGTTGATCATGAATATACCTAACTTGTATGTCAAAGAGCCACTTTCAAAGGTCTATATCATATTTTGTGCCCTTTCATTGCCCAAAAGGTCAATAGTCTTAATTTAGGGCCTAATTCCCTTAACTGCTTCCCCAACCATGGTCCCAGATTCATCCCTAGTGCAAAAAACCTCATGTTGGAACCTTTATCTAATTCTCAAGATATTTATATCCTATACACGGCATGTTTTGTGGTTTGATGCATTTCTCATGGCCCTTGGTCTCTAGAAGCTTCATCTAGGACCTGTAGGCATTATTTTCCTCCACCAACCATTGGTAAGGATTTTCAATGCATCCCTACTATCCAAGGCATTATAGGATAAACCTTACTCCACTTGGAGGCCAAATATCCCCATTAGAGGGCCCTGTGGTGGATGAAACCTTGTTCATGGCCTATGAGCCCTAGAAGCTTCATTTAAATCCCAATTACCTTTTTTTCCTCTTATAGTGGCCCATGAGCCCTAGAAGCTTCATTTAGAGTCCACATACCTTGTTTTCCTCCTCTTACAATGACCAAGTCACTAAAACCCATCCCCCATGTGAAAATCCTCCTAAGAGAACACATATGACCATTTTAGGTTAAATATCCCCATTAGAGGGACTATGTAGTGGTTTGAGGTATCAATCATGGCCTAAACATTCATTCTATAATCTTTTGAAAATAAACAATTATTTATGCAAAAATATAAAAACATCATGAGGTAAAGAAAGCTCTTTAATATCTTTCCAACATTATTAGCATGTGCATATTCTTGTGCATGCTTATCTTGCAAACTTTGTGGTAGCATGTGTGGTAGTTTGAAAGGCATCATGGCTATTGTAAATAGAACACTTGTAATGAGTGAGAATTCTTGTTCATAAATTCCCTTTTCCATTTTTTCAATCATCAACTTTGTGGGAGCATTCAATAATACTTTTTTAATACTTAAATGATATTGAAAAAAACAACATTTAATTAAATGTTTAAACCTTTATAATTATGTACATAAACATTTTATTTCAATGTAAATCTTTGTATACTTTGAAAGAAAATTTCTATATGTATTTTATAGAAAATAATAATGATTTTATGGAAAATAATAGTGATTTTTATATTTATCTTTTTTATACATCATGATGCAAATTTTGGTATTTTTTTTTTTTTTTTATAATTTAAATTATTTTGATTTTTCATTAAATATAATTTGAATATTTGAAAGTAAATTTTATATAACTTATAAAGTTTGAAAATTTGAAATTAAAGTTTATATAATTTATAAAGTTTGAATATTTTGATTAATTATATAATATTAAAATTTATATTTTAAAGAAAAATGAAAATTAAATTTATAATTTAAAGTAAAATGATAAATTTCATATTATATTAAAAATGAAAAATTTTAAATAAAATTATAATTTTTAAACATAATCATATATATTTTAAAAATATTTTTAAACTAAAAAATTGGGTTTTCCACATTATTTAGGAAAATTTAAGCATATGTTTATGTGACAAATTAATTAGAAAAAAAAAATTTCATCATAATATTTTGTAAGTATGAATGTCACACTAATATTATTTGTTATGCTAGACATACATATAATATTAGATCATGAAACAAATAGGAAGAATGAAATATTTTGCATCTTCAAATTATGAAGGCAAAGTAAAATTATATTAGCAAAATTATATTATAAAGATCATATTAATTATTTTTATAATAAATAAATAAAAATAGATTTGGATTAGGGTTAAAGTCATCATAATTTTATTTTAGAATTTCATATATACCTATTTATTATAAAAGTAATTGATATAACGGATTTGATATGTTTATATTAATCAGCTTTATAATGTGGTTGTGCTAATATAAATAGTTAACTAATATTCCTTGTATATTAATTAAATCTAACAACCCTAATCCTAACAATCATAATTCTAACCCTAACAACATATCCTTAATCCTCATGATTATTTAATTCTATCTTCACTTTTCAATTATGTTTTTATTCGTTTAGGTTTCTATTATCATCATATTTTTATTTTTTCATTGTGTCTTAACTTTTCAATTATGTTTTCATGTTTTTAAGTTTCTATTATTATCATATTTTTATTTTTTCATATTCTTATTGTGTTGTAACCATGTCATAGTTTCATACTTACAAAGTAGAGTGTGGATGGACATGCTATGTAATGTCCCCCACCTCTTAGAGAGGTGATGAGGAGACTCACTGGCCTGGGCACCTCCACTAGGTCATAGTCTCACACTGAAGGGGGGAAAGTCAAGAAGTTAAAAGTTATATTTTTTAGTTGACTTAAGAAAGGAAAAGGATAAAGGAGTAAAAGATAACTCAACAGAAGTATAGAAGATTAACCCTGGGAGTTAACCTAACTCAATAGAGAATTAGAAGGAAAAGTATAAGTAAGAGGATGGGGTGCACCTATTACTCATTTTGGTTTTGGATTAGCATTTGTTATTGCTCTTGAGCATTCAGTTTGGGGGTTTTGCTGTACAAACCCTTGTGAGCAACTCAGTGGTGAAATATCCACTCACCTTGTTTCGCAGCTTGGTCTCTGGGATGAAAGACTCCTCCACACCATTATAGTCTCAACCCATATCCATATAGCGCTTCAAAAGGTAGCAAGTCATATTGTTCTTGTGTTTCCAGCAAGGGTGCACCATCATCTAGAGGGAGGTTGGATCCAGCTTATCCTGAGGGCCTGGGGCCATTCCGACAGTTGGGTTTTGTTTGCAGGGGCAGGACCATCAGTTTGAGGGATTTTCTAGAGGGTTATCATCATTCTACATTTGTTTGCAGATTGGGACGTCTTGGAGCCATAGGGGACGTCGTGTGATTCAGTAAAACTCCGATCTAAGGAGATCTACTTGAGATCTAAGTATGAAACTTCTCCCAAGGGATTCTCATAGCCCGATCTATATTCTTGGAGAGTTTCAGAGCATTTGGAGGCCTCCTTCATCAGGGCCAAACCCGCTAGGGTTTCAGTCATCCAGTGGGGCACCCCATTCAGTGGGAAATTCAGATCTACGGGGTTTGAGAGTGGATTTGGGAATTTGGACATCTGGGTTGTCCTTACAGTTGCCCAATCTATCATTTGGAATATTTCCCGGGATGATTGGACACTTTTGGTAGCAAGGCAGAATTATTGAGGGCTTCAACATTCTAGCAGGACGTGGCACTTTCCAGCTTGGAGGTTGAGCATTAGTACGGCTCAGATCTACTTTATTCAGTCTTCATTGTATATCCAGCCTTTGGGGGCTTATTTTGTATTGTCGGGAGAATTTTGTAGCAACTCATATCTATTGCTTGTACGACCATTGAGGTTTATGCTAGATCGGCCATCTATTGTATTGATCTTACATTGCTCATAATAAAAAGGTCAGATCTTTGCTTCTGCTTCTACATCTTGAATATATTGTGATTTCCATGTGTTGATGAATCTTGTATGCACTTAATAACTCAATAAATTAGTAGTAGTTAGTGATTCCAAGAAAGAATTTGGCTTGGGATCATTACATGCTAGTAGTAACCTATGGGTTGCTCAAGCTCTTTGCAACTATAGCATAATAGAATTATTTTGCCCTGATTATTCTCAAATGTCCTACAAAGAAAAATGAAACACTTACCTCAACTATGAGAGTTGCATAGCATCAAATTCATGGCCAAATATGACACTTGTTATCTACATGATTAATCTCTAAGCTAAATGTAACAATGAGGTATTCTAATTAATTTTTGTTAATTAAGAAAATGTGGTAATTATTGGCAAAAGGTAAACCAAGTACACATTTATAAATGTAAGGAAGATATGAATATTAAATCTCATTCATTGATTTGGGAGGACTACTAACAATATACCATGGTTTTCAATTGCTAGCCATAAGATTAAGATTTATAATTAAACGATCATTAATCATTAGTTGTGCCCATTATTTATAAATGTAAATAAGATATAAATATTAAATCTCATTCATTGATTTGGGAACACCAATAAGAATATGCAACAACTAGTAATAAGATTAAGATTTATAATTAAAAGATCAATAATTATTCCTATTTACAATAATTGAATAATAATTTAACCTTTGAATATAATAAATAATAAAATAATAATAAATAAATAGAATTTAAAAAAATATGATTATAAAAACAAATTTTGATGAAACATAAGTGCAATTTCATCAGATGCATATAGCTAGCAATGGATCATTATGCGTATGCACGTTGCCGAGGATCAAGATTCATCTCAGCCTCAAGCCTGCAGTCATACATTCAACTGCATTTCGATATCTTCCTCACTATTTTTCTTGATTGATTCCAGCGGGTTGCCTCCATCCACTTTTTCATCTTCAACACGTCGACTGTTTTTGTTACGATAAAAACAATATAAGATAAAAACAATATAAAACCATCTGAGCCAACCCCAATGGCACTCTAAGAAAGTTTGGTGCCTGCGCAATATGAAGTACACCACCCGGAAAAAAAATGTCAGTGGGCGCTTCGTATAGCGACTCTTACTGCGCCATAATGCTGGGTAATATAATATAGTCACATGAATTTCGCGATATACGCTACTAATACTATTTTATTTATTATATTACCATGATGATAATATCTTTGCTAAGACTGCCATACACCATCCACAGTACGAATTACCAGTCTCTGTATAATGATAAACACAATATAAAATATTAATCTATGTATAATGATAAACACAGTATAAAATATTAACAATAGGCATTATCAGTAGCAATGATGGAAGCTGGAAGTTGTTGATCCTTTTGATATTCTTTATTCTACCATTGGTATAGTGCTCCATAATTATGAGGAGTAAAGCTTACAACTACGGATAGTGGCAAAGCGTAGAGAATAACAATCACTACCATTCCTGAGGTTCCTACAAGGACCATCTTATGCCTATGATCATGTACAACACAAAATGAAACTATTGCAATAGTCCCAAACACCACCAACGCGCCAACAACCATCCCGACCATTTTTCTCTGCAAACAATATATATAGAGAGAAACAAAGAGGAGGTAAGTGTAGTCCCTCCAAATTGCAACTGTATTATGATAACTTTTGAATTAATATTTACACTAGAGGAAATATGATGATATTCCAATACCTTGGGTTTAGGTGGAGTGAATGCGAGATAGATGCAAACGAAGCAACACTAGAGAAGGAGCCCAATACCATTGACAACCATAACCATATTGTTGTCCCACCCATTGCTAATCAAAGGAGACCCATATAATATGTAGAGGAGACAATTGAAAAGCGCTATTGTATATTGTAATCCCGAAAAGTTCTCTGTAGCTCTCTTTTCTATCACTCTCTTGAATGTTGTATTGTTCACCAATATCACAAAAATTAAAACTATCGTTCTATCCAATATCATGTTTTACTCGTAGTTAAATTTTACGCTCTGAATATATACGCAGTGATACCATGGTGTGAAAGTGATTATACTTAGATTGGTGTACTATACATCAGCAAATCAAAGGCACTTCCTGTAATGTCAGGTCAAGCCAGAAAAATCAGATCGCATGATTGACATTTTAGTTCATATATGTTGGAATTTAGTGACAACGAATTCCTCTAGGATTGGATTTTAGATCTTATTATTCAGCGTTGGTTGTAACCAATGAGATCAAGGTAGAACATTCAATAGTTAGTTTTTATGTAACTGTGTATTTCTATAAATTCATTTATGCTTGTAGAGGTTGAGAGTGAGTGAAATGTATGAGTGAAGTTGTTGTAAATCTTCATGATGTGAATAATAAGACAATCGATACTTTTGCTTTGTGGACGTAGCCCAAATCTGGGGTGAACCATGTAAAATCTGTGTTTTTTAATCTGTGTGATTGTTGATTGTCTTATGTGAATTGTGTTTTCCGAATTTGAAATTCTAATAAGTGATATCAGAGCTCAAGAGAGCGTTTTGGCTGTGGAGAAAAGCGTTGTTGCGTGAGCGTAAAGCATGGACATACACTGGTGCGCACAGATTGAGCAGGGTGAAGGAGTGTGCAATAGATCAACGCGTGGGTCGTTTGGTACTGGGAGCTCCATTAGTTTACATCAGCACTGAGGCATCCAAGTTGAGGGGGCGCGATTTCATTTTTTCTTTGTGGGAGCGCTGATTTTTGCATCAGCGGTGGGTCCCTGCTGGATGGGAGCGCCGAGTATCCAATACCAAATTTGCATGTTTTTTTAAAAGGTGCGAATATTTAATGGTTGAATGGTATTAAGGGTTAACAAATGGAATGGTGCGAATATTTTAATTGCCTCTTGATTTTGCACTTAATGGTTTGCACAAAGGATATTAAAATATTTTTTTTTAAAGAGTTGAACCGTTTTTGATGATTTGGTAAAAGGCCTTATTAAGGTATAATATATATATATATATTTTAAATATTTTTAAAATCTTTTCATCATTAGTTTTGGGTTGAATTTTTAAGCATAAGGTTATTTTTCATATAAAAGGGGCTTGGTTGTATAAGCAGTGGTTTTGGAATTTTTTCCTCTAATGACAAAAATTGAGAGTGTTAAGTTCGAAATCGAGAAGTTTGATGGCAAAAACAATTTTGAGATATGGAAGGTGAAGATGCACGATTTGCTCGTGCAACAAGGTGCCATACCTTTGTGTTTGGCCGATGGTGTTCTGTTCAACATTGTTACGGATAAGAGAGAAACCAGTTTGTGGATGAAACTGAAAAGTTTGTATATGAAGAAATCCTTGACGAACATGATCTTCCTGAAAAGACAATTGTACAGTTTGCACATGAAGGAAGGTATGGAAATAGATGATCATTTAAATACTTTTAATACTCTTTTAGTCCAATTGAATAGCATGGGAGCGAAATTCGAATCTGAAGATAAGGCAATTACATTATTGTGTTCTTTGCCTGAGTCATGGGATCACTTTGTTACTTCTATTAGTTTCAGTTCAACATAAAGTATTGAGTTTGATGTTATTGTTGGAGCTTTACTGTCTGAGGAAACAAGGAAGAAATCCAATTTTGAAACCTCTACATCTGAGGCAATGGTGGTCAGAGGAAGACCTAAGGAAAGAGGACATGTTCAAGGGATTTTTCTCGGTCAAAATCGAAGGGAAAGAAAAGAAAACTTAAGTGCTAGTTTTGTGACAAATCTGGACACCGAAGAAGGATTGTTGGAAGAGACAACAAGCCTCCAAAGAAGACCCTCCAAAAGAGACGAAGGAATCAAATGCAACCGAAACAGGTTTATCAATTAGTGTTGTTTCACAATATGATCAACAATGGTTATTAGATTCTGGTGCTTCAAATCACATGTGTCTTCATAGACACTGGTTTATTACTTACTCGTCTATAGATGATGGAATTGTTTACATGAGAGATGACATATCTTGTAAAGTTGAGGGAATTGGTAGCATTCGAATTAAGATGTTTGATGGATCTGTTAAGATACTAACTGACGCAAGACATGTACCTGAGCTAAAGAAGAACCTAATCTCTTTGGGAGTCTTAGATATTGGAGGATATAAAATTATTGTTCAAGTTGGAGTTATGAACGTCTAGAAAGGAATCCTATTGGTCATGAAGGTGAAGAAGGTTGGAAACCTGTTTCTGTTAGAAGGAAGAATCGATCCAGATCACGCGACAGCTGTATCCAAGAATGATAGTGATTCTGTTCAACTGTGGCATCAACGGCTGGGCCATATGAGCGAAAGAAGATTGAAGGTATTATCTAATCGCAAGTTACTTCCTAGTCTAAAGTATTTAAAGTTAGATTTCTGCAAGCACTATATTTATGGAAAACAGAATAGGCAGAGATTTAAAATCGGAAGTCACACCAATGAAGGAATCCTTAATTATATCCATTCTGATGTTTGGGGACCATCCCCTACTATTTTGTATGGAGGATCATTATACTTTGTTACTTTTATAGATGATTTCTCTAGGAAGGTGTGGATCTATATATTGAAGATAAAGGCTGATGTATTTACAGTTTTCAAGCAGTTTAGAGCTTTAGTGAAAAAGAGCACTCATAGGTCCATTAAATGTTTAAGAACTGATAATGGTGGTGAATTTACATCAATGGAATTTGAGAAATATTGCAAGGAGTTTGGGATTGATAGGCATAAAACCACTGCATATAATCCTCAACAAAATGGAGTTGTTGAACGCATTAACATGAATCTTCTAGAGAGAGCAAGGAGTATGCTTAGTAACGCCAACTTGCAGCAGGAACTGTGGGCAGAAGCAGTAACTACAACTTGTTATCTGGTGAATCCATCACCATCAACAATAATAGAGTGCAACATTCCTGAAGAGGTATGGAAAGGTCACCCTTGTAATTATTGTAATCTTAAAGTTTTTGGTTGTGAACCCTATGCTCTAATTCTGAAACATCAGTGTTCCAAATTGGATCCAAAATAAAAAAGGATTATCTTTGTTGGATATGGTGATGGTATTAAGGGGTACAGGTTGTGGGATCCTACTGCCCACAAGATCACCATTAACAGAGATGTAGTATTTGATGAATCATCACTCATCAAATCATATGTACATGGTCAAATGAAACAGGTATAAGTACCTAAATATCAACAGATTCAGTTTGAAACTCGTTCAACTATAGATGAAAGTGAACATGAACAAGTTTCTAAAGAATTTCATGAAGAGGTTCTTGCAGAGGAAAATATGTATGATGACGACAATCAACAGATTGTGGATGAGCCACAAACTTCCCTAAGGAGGTCTACATGGGTCAAAGTTCCTCCAAGAAGGAATGATGATTTTGTTTCATCGGTTTCTTTAAGTACTAATTATAATGAACCTTCGTTCTATCAAGACGCTGTGGAGGGTTCTAACAGTGAAAAATGGAAAGAAGTAATGAAGGATGAAATGAATGCATTAGCGAAGAATGCTACGTGGGACCTGGTAGAATTCCCAAGAGACAAGAAAACTGTAGGTTGCAAGTTGGTCTACAAGCTGAAGAAGGGTGTTGATGATAAGGTAGAAAGGTACAAAGCAAGGCTGGTTGCAAAATGATATTATCAGAAAGAAGGTATTGAATTTCATGAGATTTTTTCACCAGTTGTTAAAATCGTTTCAATTCGAAGTATGTTAGCATTGGTTGCATTACTTGATTTGGAGTTGGAGCAACTAGATGTTAAGATTGCTTTCTTACATGGAGATTTGGATGAGAAGATTTACATGGAACAACCTAAAGGGTTTGTTCAAAATCACAACAAGAATTTTGTTTGTAGGCTCAAGAAATCATTTTATGGTCTGAGGCAGTCGCCCAGACAATGGTACAAGAAATTTGACTCTTTCATGATGAGCTAGAATTATACAAGGAGTTCATATGATCATTGTGTTTACTTTAAGAAACTGAATAATGACATATTCATTATCTTAATATTGTATGTTGACGATATGCTTTTAGCAAGAAAAAAGATAACTAAGATCAATAGGTTAAAGGCTCAAATGGCTAGGACGTTTGATATGAAAGATCTAGGAGCAACAAAGTAGATTTTGGGCATGGAGATATTCAGAGACAGGACGAATGGTAATATTTTGTTGTCACAATAGAAGTATGTTGAGAAAATACTTTTGAGGTTTGGTATGAACAGTGTGAAACCAGTTTCTGTACCTTTAGCTTCCCATTTTAAGCTTTCTTCAAGTTTATGTCCTAGTACAAAAGAAGAAAATGAGCATATGTCTCGAAAACTATGCTAATGCAGTAGGAAGTTTAATGTATGCGATGATTAGTACAAGACCAAACATTTCACATGAAGTTGGGGTTGTCAGCAGATATATGGAAAATCCAGGTAAAGAGCACTGGACAACAGTCAAATGGGTGCTTCAATATCTGAGGGGCACAAGTGATTACTATATCACCTATATGGCTGGTTGCGAGTTAGTCTATGGATACGTTGATTATTATTTTGCAGGTGATTTGGACAAAATGAGGTCAACTTCAGGATATGTCTTTACTCTTGCAGGTGGAGCTATTAGTTGGATGTCAAAGTTACAGAGCATTGTTGCTTTATCCACTACAGAAGCATAATACATAGTTGCTTCACATGCTTGCAAAGAGGTGGTTTGGTTAAAAGGTTTGTTTGGTGAGTTTGGAAGGATGCAAGACAAAGTAAAACTACTTTGTGATAGTCAAAGTGCTATTCACTTGGCCAAGAATCCGGCCTACCACAGTAAAACTAAACATATTCCTATTAAGTACCATTTTGTAAGACATGTCATCGATGAAGGTGGAGTTTCTCTTGAAAAAGTTCATACAAAAGAGAAGCGCAGACATGTTCACAAAACCAATACTTTTAGAGAAGCTACGATGGTGCTTGGCTTCTCTTGGCTTGTAGAAAAGGTGATGAACAAAATAAGGAGAAAGGTATTGGGTTAATTGTTGTCAAGGTGGAGATTGTTGGAATTTGGTGACAACGAATTCCTCCAGGAATGGATTTTGGATCCTATTATTCACCATTGGTTGTAACTAATGAGACCAACTTAGAATATGAGTGAGAGAACATTCAATAGAAAGTTCTTATGTAACTATGTATTTCTATAAATTCATTTATGCCCATAGAGGCTCAGTGTGATTGAGATGTATGAGTGACGCTGTTGTAAATCTCCATGATTTGAATAATAAGACAACTGATACCTTTGCTTGGTGGACGACCACGTAAAACCTAGTTGTTAATCTGAGTGATTGTTGATTGTCTTATGTGAATTGTGTTTTCGGCATTTGCAATTCTAATAATATACAATAAACATAACTATCTAAAATGTAAAAATTAGGTCTGGTTTTGATCATTAGAGACATAAATTCCTATGTATAATTATAGGGGATGTATAATTATAAAGGACTGAGACAAAGCTTAGTATTTAAAGATATGGTAGTGCTGAGAGACCTAAAATTCCAACTCCCAAGAGCATGAAGTTGTTCATCATTTCCTTTTTTTTAAACGCTAAGTTCTTTACTTGCACCACGAGAAAAAGAAGAGGAAACCAATGCCTGTCAACAATGAGGTGGGATAATTCTGTTTCTTATAGCATTTGCAGTATGAGCATACAGCTACGAGAGGGTGGGTGTTACTTATATGCGTTTCCTGCCTTGCAATTTTACTTTGCTTCCTCTCTGTTTCTACACAGATATTCTCTCGCACTTGGTGGATGCCAGTGCAAAAAAACGTGATGCAGAATGAGAAATCGTAAAAACTGACTTTTTCTCCTTGAGCACATTAAACAAACAGAAAAGTACCTCTTATTCTAGTGATTTTGGTTGATCCTATCTTTGCAAATGCATTTCATCCCTACATTGCTTCCGTGATAACCGTTAAAAGACCATGTTTAATATTGGCAAACTCATTTATTTATTATTCATTTCATCCCTACATTGCTTCCCTCATAACCGTTAAAAGACCGTGTTTAATATTGGCAAACTCATTTATTTATTATTCAAAGGTGTCACCCGCTTACTTTTTTTTCGCAGCCATAGGTCTTCTTTGTTTCCATATATGCCAACGAATTTTCCCCGACAGTCTCTCTCAGTCGAGTATCTCTCTATTTGCATTATAAGTATCTTGGAACTCTGGAGAAAATATGAGGTGACATTTTTGGTGCTCTATACTTTGACTAGAATCTTTCCTATGTTTACATCATGGGTATCTTGGACTAATTTTCTTTGGTATCCTGGATTCATTTTAGTATTAAGAAATGTCTAAGATGCTTTTGTTTGGTACGGTTTAAATTCAACTATACCTTGTAAAGTATGACTTTACACTTTATTCCAACCAATTTCTTTTGTGTATCATTTTATTATACGGTGGCAACTAATTTTTTTTTAAAGTATTATTGACACTTTATTCCACTTTTTTTTAATTGTATATCTTTTATTTTATTTATAGTGCCAACAATTTTTTTATTTGGTGTATCAATTTTTTCTGTATAGTACAAAACCTTCTCCGTAGCAGTCCTGAGATGTTACCGTTTCATATATATATTAAATATATTAAAGTGTGATAATTTTATTTTTAATAATTATTTTAATTTTGTATTTCAAAATTATTTAAAAAAATAATATAGTATAATTTTTTAAATTTAGTATTTTAAAAATATTTTGATTAATATTTTTATATGATGATGATGATTAACGTCCATTAAGATCAAATTGATTTATTGAACCTTAAGAGGGTAAGTGATTACTTGTGATTCTTTAAAATTTTGTTTCTACTCGAAAAGCATTAAGAGAAGCTTTCCAAGATCACCATATTTTTGTTGAGTTAAGAGGTTAGGAAGGTTGGTAGTGTGATAAATATTTTGAAAATGAAATCTAATATGAGATAAATATAAAATTATACAATAACATTTAACCATACAATAAACAAATTTAAAATATAAAAAATCAATTAATTATATATATAATTTTCTAAAACTATACTCTAAAAAATAGATCTAATATATATTAATGATTTAATGATTTATATGTGAATGCTTTATTTAACATATAATAATAATAATTATCTATTTTAAGGTCACCACCAAGCCACATCAAATTGGTGTATGAGACCCCCTTGTTTGTGGGACAAGGGATCTCCTCGGCCCAACAATTTGATTAGTAAAGTCTACAGAGGTATACATACCCTATCCCCTCTGGATTTTATATATTCTATTTAAAATTAAAATTAGAAATAAATAAAAAAAAATTATTTTCCTCAAAAATTTTAATATGTTAGTTTAGTCTTTTTTTAAATGCTCATTTTTATCTTATATTCTAAAATTACTAATATATAAAAGATATATAAAGATAATTAACCATGCAACTAAAACCATGCAAATAAAATACAATACAAACAAACATTTAAAATTAAGATGGTGTGAAATTAATATTTTGTTTAGGGAAACATGTTTTTCATATTGTCATATTTTGTTGAAATTTTTAGCTATCTTGTATGGTGAAGAATCCAATTTTTTCTCAAATTATGGGATATGATTTTAATGTGATAGTTAAAAAAAAATTCAGCCTAGTGAGTATTGTTATTGTTATCACAGGATTTGTACTTGCGTAAATCCCTCCACAAGATCCCCAAATATTGTGTAACTATGGAAGAAACCAGTTTTATAACAACAATAACTAATTTTCAATCGAAGAAATATGTGAATCACCTTTTATCATCATATCCACTCAACATGCCTCTTCATTTATGCCTAATCTAATCATTTATGTCTAATATAATCACTTGATATTTTCTCAATGTAAGTGAGAAATTTTAAGTGCAATTAATCATTGTAGGTGATGGAAAAGATGACACACTTAAGGAGTACTAGGTGGTTCATTAGTTTTGTTTTGAACAAGTGTAAGGCGAAAACTTTTGATTTCTAAGCATATGTGTTTAATTTTGGGTTAATTTTTTTTTTCTATGAGGTATAGTATTGTAATTTCTACATTGTTATTGGTTTTAAAGAGTAAGGACTATAAATTCCAACACTTCATGAAACAATTGTTTTTTTTAATATGTATGGGTGAGTAGAAGTTAATGATGGTTTCTCCTTATGCATTAGTTGTAATGCAATCGAAGTACTTGCACAAAAAATTTGAATATTGTGTCAAAGGATGAGAGGTAGGAAATCAAATTAGATTTTAAATATACAACTTTTATTTATGGAAGTTTTCACAGTTATGAAAAAATCCATTTTTTTTTATAAAAATAGAATGTTACATTTTTTACAAAATATAATGCATATGTTGAAAATGGTGCATCACTTAGTATCTAAATGATAGAATTTATAAAAACATTTAATTATCCATTATAACGAATAGTTTTTATTTGTAAGTTGCATGTTACAAACATAATAAAAATGATAATAATAAATAAAATAATTGTTATAATAAATAAGATCATTTAATTAAATCAAGAGGCATGCACCTCTTCATCAAGAGGCACGTACCTCCTCACCTCGTGACCCACCAATGCTATATAGAAAACTGTCACGATGGTGTTGTAAGCATCTTTTATCATCTTATCGATTAAATATCAATATTCAAAATATTATGTCTCATTAATAACAGTTTAACCTTTACAGTGGTATCAGGGATTTTGTTCTG
>ML832754.1:66772-89049 GCA_009831015.1 Picea engelmannii
TATTTATCCTACTTCTTATTCTTCTTCTCATAGACATGCACTTTCTGCTTCTGGTTTCTCCTTCAATACACCTTCTACTTCTACTTCTGATAAGTGGCTTATTGATTCTGGATCATCTTATCATATGGCTAAGGATAGAGACATATTTTCTACTCTAAATGAATGTAACACCAAGAAAATATTTGTTAGTGATGATAGATCTCTTAGTGTTGAAGGATCTGGAACAGTACAAGTAGAAAATGGCCATTTCAATGATGTATTATGTGTTCCAAGTCTTTCTTGTAACCTTCTATCACTATGTCAAATCACTTATTCAGGTGAAGGTAAAATCGTAGAGTTTTCACCTCACGAAGTTGTAATCAAGGATCTAAAAGATCCTAATCATGTTCTTGCAACTGGAATTGTTGATGATATTACCAGGTTGTACAAGTTTGACAACTTTGGGTCATCATCTTTTTCATCAGTTTTTGTTGCTCATAGCGATGACTTGAGCAAACTTTGGCATGAGCGGTTTGGTCATCTAAATCATCGCTCATTGTAGAAATTATGTAATCAACAGATGGTGACTGGTCTTCCTCTTGTTTCGTGCAGAGATGGTGTTTGTGTCGGTTGTGTTCTCGACAAACATCATCGGGACAGTTTTGAAAAACGTGCCTCTTGGCACACCTCGAGTCCTTTGCAGCTTGTTCACAGTGATTTGTGTGGTCCAATTTCTTCTCCTTCTTTTTCTGGGTGCAATTATTTCTTAACTTTCATTGATGACTTTTCCAAACGTACTTGGGTTTACTTCTTAAAACTTAAGAGTGAAGTTTTTGACAAGTTTTTGGCCTACAGGGCCCTTGTAGAAAAGCAAATTGGGCATCAAATTCAAAGGTTAAGAACAGATCAGACTTTCATTAGGGGATTCAAAATTAATAGTTTAAATCTTTAATTAATTAATTAAAGCCAACAATACTTAAAGATTTTATAGGATTTAATTATTCGCTCAAGTTTTTCTAGTCCACCTAGATTCATTGACTCAATTTTTATTTTTGTGGCATGTCCTTCAATATGCCCTCTGTGCTCCAATGGTGCCACTCACCTTTGAATCAAATTTTTTATTACGCTACGTGCCCTTCAAGAAGCACTATGTGCTCTAAGGGTTCCACTCGCATTTGATTGTTTTTGGCAGTTGTCCAACCCCTGGAGTCAATACTCTATTCGGGCGGTCTTGTGAGAGACTAAGGGCTTCTAAGGAATAAGGACCATGTCTTATTTTTCACCCCTTAGAAATATTTATGAGCGATTGTCTCAATCTACCCTCATGGCATCATGGATCTCTCAAACTAGGTAATCATTAACCTACAATTCAAGTCACGATGGGAGTGCTAGTAGGTTATGTCATAGACTCCACCACACCTCTCCTTCAATATCTGTTCTATGTGCATGGCCCCTTTACTCCTTATGTGAGTCAGATTATATATAATTCATCATCCTGCATTCATTAACAAAAAAATTTCAACAATCCATATACAACATCATAATATAATTGATCATATGTCACATATGTATAATGAAATAATCAAACCAATACAACCCACTCCCTGACTCAATCTAGATTCCAAGGAGGTCCATTGATTTCAACAGCATCCACACCATGTCAATGTCTTGCACACTCAAGGAAAACTCGTCAATAGCATCTATCAATACACATATAAAAAATAACATTAAATCATAATCCATCAACGTCATCATAAGGATCCATAAGGGAAATAATAACTATGTACTATAACTAGATCACTTGCATGCAAGTGTCCTCAAAGAACAATTCAATAACATGTGCTCGCAAGAGATGGATGTTACATACACCCCCTCTTGTTTTAAACTTTGTCCCAAAGTTGTACAATGTATAGAAATGCAGTAAATAAAGTATCTGACAAGATCTATATGTCTACTCTATCAAATAAGGAAGGAACTAATGACGCATATCATATGTGTCCTCCCAAGTAACTAGGTGTGGACTATAATTGTCCCACTGCAACCTGACCTGATCAAATATTTGACGTTGTAGTTGTCGAATGCGATGGTCTAGAATGTGTATTGGCTCTGCCATGAGTGCACCCTCGTCCAACACCTACAAATAACTCATGCCAATCGCATGTGTAGGATCACTAACATAATGTCACAAAACAAATACATGAAAAACATCTTGCATACGCCTTAAATAATGAGGCACAGCTAGTTGATAAGCCACATGTCCTTTCCTTTCCACAACTTCGAAATGCCCCACAAACATAGGAGAGAGTTTATCACCCCTCCCTAACTTAATATAACTCTTGTGTGGTTTCACCCGCAAGAAAACTCGATCGCCAACTTCATTGTTGTAGTCAATGCGATGCGCATCATCATAACTATTCTACTGATCTTACACTTCTTTAATCCCTTGTCTTATCGTTTGCAATTGTTCTTCCATTTATTGGATCATTTTTGGTCCACCCTAGGACCATATCCTCAATTTGATCCCATCTCAATGGCGTCTGACACGATCACTTGTAGAGAAACTCAAACGGTGACATCTTAATGGTATCTTGATAACTGTTGTTGTACGCAAACTATACCAATGTCAAGAAATCATCCAAATGTTTTGGTTGGTCCAACACATACATACGCAACATACCTTCAAAAAATTGGTTTGTTCCTTCTGTCATCTCGTCTATCTCAGGGTGATATGTTGTACTAAAGTTTAGTTATGATCCCAAGGCCCCTTCGGAACTATTCCACAGTCATCCTGTAAACATCGATCCTTTATCGGATATGATTATTTTTGGAATGCCAGGTAGTCTCACAATCTTGCTACAAAATTTCTAGCTATGTTTGGTTCTTGATACATTGTACGCACAGGAATAAAATGTGCACTCTTCGTCGAAGTGTCAACTACCACGAAAATCAAGTCGTGCCTCCTTGTCATCAGCGGCAATCCAAAAATGAAGTCCATCGAAATGACCTTCCATTTATATTCCAAAATAGCGTTTGGTTTTAGTAATCCCACTAAATTTCCATTTTCACCCTTCACTCGTTGACATTTTAGACACCTCGTGATGTAGCTAACTATGTCCGCCTTCATCCCTTCTATAAGAATAAGGGCTAAGGTTTTCCCTCATCTTCGTGACTCTTGGATGAGCCATGTATATTGCTCTATGTGCTTTGCTTAGGATCAAATTTCTCAAATTTTCATTAGGCAGTACATCAATCCACTTATTACACCTCATAAATCCGTCTTTTTCTAATGTATATCCTTCAAACTTGGTAATGTCATGGTGTCTTGTCTGATAATTTCCTTAACCTCTTTATACCAGTCATTGTCGAACTATATAGTTAGAATATTTTCTTGATGATTCATCTTAAGAGGTTTCACCGAGAATATGCATGGTCTCTGACTCAACGCATGTGCCACTCGATTCACCATTCATTTAATGTACTTAATCTCAATTGTACTTTCTAATTAATTTTGACCAATGCTTTTGTTGCACGTTCAAGTCATTCTGCATAAACAAAAGTGTTGCAATCCACCATGGTCTATTTTTAGTTCGAATTTTCATCCAATAAGATAGTGTATCCACACTCTCAAGGCATCCACAATGCCCAATAACTCCAAAACATGTTTGGTGTAGTTCTCCTCATGCTTTCTTAATTTTCTTGAGATGTAAGCGATCACTCGATCACCTTGCATCAAGACTCCGCCCAAGCCTTCCTTGGATGTGTCTGTGCATACCAAGAATTCCTTGTCTGTATCGGGGACCTTTAGTATCTATGTTGTTGTCAATAGCCCCTTGAGCCTTTGAAATGCTTCCCCGCACTTCTTGGTCCACACAAACTTCTTTTTTTTCTTTTGCAATTCTATGATCGGATTTTCTATCTTCGAGAAACCTTAAAGGAACCATCGCTAATATCTGGATAAACCCATAAATCTACATAATTATGGTACATTGGTCGGTGCAATACATTCTATAATATCCTCTACCTTTTTTGAATCCACAGTGATGCCTTCGTCGGACATAATGTGCCCTAAGTAATGAATCCTCGAGAGAATTTCGACAGTTTCCCATAATTTGTGTTCCCCTAAACACTGTAATAGTAAGTGCAAATGTTCTTCATGTTCCTCCATCGTCCGAGAATATATCAATGTTTCATCAATGAATAGTTGAACAAACTTGTCCATGTATTTGTGGAACGACCCATTCATTAAACTCTTGAATACCCCCGGGACGCTTTCTGTCCCAATGGAAAAATGGTAAACTCGTAGTGTCTTAACACCATCTTGAATGAGGTCTTAGGAATATATCCCTCTTTAATTTGTAACTGGTGATAACTTGATCTCCAGTCAATATTTGAAAACACCATCGCGCCCTTCATTTTATCAAAAAAACGTCTATTCTTGGAAACAAATATTGGTTCTTGATCGTTGCCTTGTTCAATTGACAGTAGTCAATACAGAATCTTCACGAGCCATCCTTATTTCTTATGAAAAATAACAGGTGCACCCCAAGGTGACACACTTGGACATATAAGTCCTATGCCCAACAACTCCTTTAGTTGCATTTTCAACTCATGTAACTTAGGTGTCGATATCCGATAAGGATTTATTGCTATCGGTTCGGTTGCAGGTTTCAAATCGATTGTAGACTCCAATTCTCTTTCGGGTAGAAAACCTGGTAACTCTTCTGGAAACACGACAAAAAAATCTCGTACTATCGAAAGGTTTTCTAATCCTTCTACCTCACCCTTTTCAGTTAGCGCTAAGATTTCATATATCTTGCAACATTTGCGCGATCTCTTTCGTAGTTGTAGGGAAGAAATCAACCTCAAGGACACTCCCTGGTTTCTTCCTATGGTCACCCTTCTTTGTTTCTCATCATCGGTCAAACTCAATCATTTTGTCTTACAGTTGAGTATCACATCATGTGATTCCAACCAAGCCATACTGATCATGATGTCACAAGATCCTAACATCGTGACATAAAGGTTTTCCTTCGTTACAAAACCTCCCAAGTTAACGTAGTCTGTAACCCTTCCTCCAACCTTCTATTTGGAAACCAAAGCCATTTCAATGTATCTAACTCATCCTGTCAGCTTCCTTTAACTTAATTCCTTTCAGTGTTGTACTAAAAATAAAGCTCCCTGTACCACCACGATCCATCAACATACTAAAATTCTGGTTGGTGATGGTACCTGATGTCTCTATCACAATGGACTGGTGCTCAACCTGGTGGTTATTCACTGGACCATGAATCTTGTGGCCCTTGTCCAAATCTCCAACTATAGTGTGTCTTGTTGACCTAGCCTCTCTAGTCTTCTCAACTAGACAGTCTCACTGGTAAAGTGGGTCTCCACATGTTTGGCACCCGGTATTTGGTCTAGTACTCCTGGTTCCTAAAGTAGAGGTTGTTTTCCTACCAGTCTGCGATCCTATTTTTTTCTGTTGAACAGGCCTAAATATTTTTTACTACGGATGACGCTACTACTGATGCGGTGATCCTCTATAGGGAGTCCCCCGCTGAATATTCGTTCGTCCTGGTGTCGTGAACGTGAAACCTCTCGACGTATCCTGATACCTTGATGTATGTCGGGTAGGTGTCTGATGTTGTTGCGTACCTGACGTTATTTGTCTAGTATTTCTTATAGGAGTCCTTCCCTGTCCCCTGCTAGTCATCTCTTCCTCAGCTATGAGGCCTGTCTGGATTGCCTTGTGCAATGTCTAAGGAATTAGGATCCTCACCTTCGCATGAATGTAGAAGTTAAGGCCGAACACAAACTTGTTGACCTCCATATTCTCCATGTGCAGATGTGGAGCATACCTAAGCATCTCCATGAATTAGGCCTCATACTCCAGCATTGTACAGCCATGATTTTGTAAGGCATTGAACTCATTGAGCTGGCACTCAATGAATTCCTCAAATAAATACCTCTCCAGGAACCTCTCCTCGAATAGTTCCCAAGACACATCTTCGACGACAATGTCCAGTTGAGGTAGGAGTGTCTTCCACCATAGAAGAGTATTTCCCTTCACATGAAAGACTGTCATGTGAACTTTCATGTTGGAGGTTTAGTCACAAAGTGTGAAGCACATCGCCATGTTCTCCAACCAAGCCTCGGCAGTTGAGCTGTATGTGGCACCCATTAACTCAGGAAACTTAACCTTCTCGATTTCCCTGTGAATTATACCAGTACCGTCTGGGGCGCACCGTGAACCCTCATTGGGTAAAGGCACCCTAGCCTCATCTCTAACTAGTTAGTTAATTAAGGTCACTGACATCCTCTAAAAGGACCTCATCAACCCAACCACATACCCCACAACAATCTACTCTTATCCAATGAATTTTTCTTTCCCTTGGGGGTTGGACCCCCAAGGCATGGATGCTACTGGAGGCGTCACTCCTCAACCCCTAACACCATGTCGTCTACCTCCATGACGTCCTCTAACCATGATTAACTGCATGGAAAAATTTCAATTTTAATTAGCGATAAGTTATTAATTAAGTGTCTAATACAGTGGAAGGCGTAGTGATCCCAAGTCACAGGGTTGAACCCTCTCTACTACCATATGTAAGGACCCTTCTGTTACGACTAGGAATAGTGAAGAACAAAAGGTAAATTTCTTTATTTTTTTTTGCATTATGAAATTTACGTCAACACATAATTCATAACGATGCATAATCAAAACGACATCAAAATTAAAAGCATTGCAAGTGACACATCATCGAAATCAATAACGACACTAGCCAACGCATTAATGTAAATGATAATGACACATGATCAACACATAAAAATAAATAGTGGCGCAATTTATCACATCACAATCAACCGACTCAAATGTAAATAATAATCAACCATATCACAGAATAAGGCACAATACTTGCTAAGGTTTTGCAAATGGAGTAGTAAGCTAAGTGGGATTGATTGTGAAGAAAAATCCACAGTTAAGCACGCTTGAGCCAGAGGCGTCCTGGGATGGGTGACCACCTAGGAAGTCTTGGTTACTGGGTGCAAGCACCGGAAGTGATGATTGATGCTATGCGATGCATTTCGCTAGTTTCAATCCCATTTCTTCACCCCTGCAAGCATCACCCAATGCAATGAGTGCTAAGTAGAATATTCAAATCATGAGAATTATTGGTCAATTGCGACCAATACTCATGGATATGGGTCATATATTAATGACTTACACTACGCAGTTAATACGGAAAATGATATCTAATATGTTGCAGTGTGAAATCCCCTCTATACTTAAATAATAAGAGTGAAGGGGGCTCTAACTGGATAGTTCATAAGGCATAATACTTGCTAAGGTTTTGCAAATGGGGTAGCAAGCTAAGTGGGCTTGATTGTGGGGAAAGCTCCATAGTTAAGCGCGCTTGAGCCAGAGGTGTCTTGGGATGGGTGACCACCTAGGAAGTCATGGTTACTTGGTGCAAGCCCCGAAAGTGATGATTGATGCTATGCGATGCATTTTGCTAGTTTCAGTCCCATTTCTTCACTCCTGTGAGCATCACCCGATGTAATGAGTGCTAAGTGGACTATTCAAATAATGAGAATTATTGGTCAGTTGTGACCGATACTCATGGATATGGGTCATATATTAATGACTTACACTACGCAGTTAATCCTGAAAATGATATCTAATATGTTGCATTGTGAAATCCCCTCTATACGTAAATAATAAGAGTGAAGGGAGATCTAACTGGATAGTTCATAAGGCACAATACTTACTAAGGTTTTGCAAATGGGGTAGCAAGCTAAGTGGGCTTGATTGTGGGTAAAACTCCACAGTTAAGCACACTTGAGCTAGAGGCGTCTTGGGATGGGTGACCACCTGGGAAGTCCTGGTTACCAGGTGAAAGCCTCGAAAGTGATGATTGATGCTATGCGATGCATTTCGCTAGTTTCAATCCCATTTTTTCACCCCTGTGAGCATCACCCGATGCAATGAGTGCTAAGTGGACTATTCAAATCATGAGAATTAATGGTCAGTTGCGACCAATACTCATGGATATGAGTCATAGATTAATGACTTACACTACGTAGTTAATCCCAAAAATGATATCTAATAAAGAAATACCCTCCCAATCTATCCTGCATGGTTAGGACCTACATGACACATAAGCAACGCTTAAGCCCAGGATTCATCCGATTGATTTTGACCACTTAAGGTATCATGGTTGGCGACTGTTCTGAGGAACAAGGAGGTATCTACATCCCTTAATCAATCACAACTCACAACTCTAGTCTAGATTAACACTCATACATTAACATCATCGCAAGGTGCCAGAATAATCTAACTACTAAACAATCATACATCATCTTTATTTAACTACGCAAGAGTAATCGACAACTTTAACTTCATAGCGTAGAAGTAATCATCAATTCTATCTTCATGGCTCAAGTAATCTAATTTCTTTATCAATCATACACCAATATGAAGTTCACATCGAGATAAAAAATAATTATTCAATCACCATCATATCACATACCATTCACAAAATTCCTTCATAAAACTCTACCTACTTGAATAGCAAGCTACCACGATCCTACAATTAATGAAAATAATTAAGAATGTCCCCAACAACCAAAATTCACAATCTTCATGATATTAATTCATCACATAATTCATGATATCAATTCACAATCTCTCTGATATTAATTCATCACATAATTCCATTCCGATATATTTGCATTACTTCATCACATAATTAAATGAAATTCAATCAATAGAATACTAACCTAAAATTCCCTAATTACCGAAATTGCAATAACCGAAATGAAATATATCATGATATCAAACTTTAGTAGGTAAAATGAAATATAAATACACATTGCCTCAGTTCATCATCTTATGCAAATTTGTTGAATAAGTTGGGTAATTTAGGCCCTTAAGAAGATTAAAAAGATTAAAATTTTTAGTTAGGTAAGTAAGGAATTCCTAAGTCACCTAAAAACCTTTGAATTGGGTAAAAGGGAGTCTCATCACAAGCCAATAACCAAGCACTCAACTGCTTACACGTCCATTTAATTAGGACTCTGAGGAATTTAAAATATAAAGGGTAAATAGGATTCAACTACTAAGCAACTATTGAAGGAAAATAAAAGAAAAACCACAAACATTCTATATCATACCTATTGATCGATAAGCGGACCTTGGTTGAATCATGCAAGTGGAAAACTCTCTCAATGGATAGTGATTTCAAGGAGAAATGAATTAATTAGATATCATGCCAAAAAAGTATTGACCTTTTGTTGTTTGCAGTCCTTCTTTAGAGCTTCCTGGCGCTACTGAACTTAAAGTAGATGTGCGCGGTTGCCCTAAATATTCACTCTTTACGCAACGAATTCAGGTAATTTCCTCAGTTATGTCAACCTATAGAAATATTATTTATCCTCTAAGGTTTGGGATGAAAACCTTGTCAGGTGATGGATGTAGAATATATTACACTAAATAACCTCCATATCGCATGGTCCTTGCTAGCAGCATCAAAATCGTTGTGTGTCTAAGGTGTCGAAGGTAGCTCCCCTATCGCAGTCGTGACATGAATTCATTATGCCTTTGAGTAAAATCATGAAGGTGGGTAACACTTTTGTGAGAATCGGGTCTCAAAAATTCCTAAGACCTTTTTTGGTTGAACTAATACTTCTTTCGGCCGAAAGTCTTATTTTGTCATTCAAAAAATGTTTTGGTCGAACCTTTGAGCGTCAAATCAAACAGTGTCATGACGATGCCCTCGATTTTTGTGTATAATATTAGCCAGACGAATTTTTTTCATTCGGTAACATCTTTTCTGCTGAAAGATTCATTTGGTTGAAAATATACTAGCGGAACAGATGTTTTCATTCAGACATTTTCCATTTTCTAACTTTTGTTTTTATTCTTGATTGAACTTCTATTAACTTTATACGTGTTGCACATACCAAATGACTATATTGACAACTTATGACATCTGATTGATAGTCTTGAAAGTGAACATGACTATCGGTTTGATGGGTTTCTTGAAAAAACTAGTCTTTCAATACGATGGATCCTCTTTCATATATAAAACTGTTATCATCAAAATATTAAAATAACCTCATCTTTTGTTCGGTGCATCACATCAAATAATATTTCATGTTTTCAATGTTGTCTATAGGTGAAACCATGGAAAAGACATCTCCTACAAATAACTCAATATGTTCCAACAAACAGTTTGTGTTAGATTAGCATACATGCACGTGCCATTAAAATCGTCTACTATATATATAAATTTTACATATCCAACTTACAAGTACATCTACAAGTTGTTTAAATACATTTCTTTTACATAATTATTATAATTTTCATAAATATTTTAACATACAACATTCTAATTTCATAAGTGAATGTTAAGCTCAAACCTATATAAACAATTTTTTCTTAACACATCTCCTTTCAATTTTACTAACATTTATTTTATAGAATAAATAATAACTGGATTTTGTTTCCTTAAGAGTTGTCATTATTTGTTGGTTTTATAATATTGTTTTTGCTATTATGAATAATATCATATAGTTGTTCTTTGCTTGATGGAGTTTGGTCATATATCATAATATCAAATTTCTAATTTCAAACATATTTCTTTTTCAACTATCTTGTAACAAAATTTGTAAAAGTTGTATTACTTGTATTATTTTTGGTGACCTAAATTTTAAGAAAAAATAATATTTTATAGGTAAGAGAAAAATATTTGTATTTGTATATAAATATTTTTATTCTAATATAAATATTATTTTTATTAGATTTTAGATAAAAATGGATATATTTTAAGTAACTTTCATAAGTAATGCCCCATCACTTCACCTCCAACATTAGTTTTAGGAACATAGGATAATGCAACTTTTGTATTGATATAAGCATCTAATAATCTTCAAGATGTGGGAAAGGTATGTTGTAATTCAATATTATGCACGAATTCAAATCTATGCACCAAAAAATCTGTAGCACTTTGACACCGGACATTGGGCAATGAGCACTACAATGACACTTGTTTAATAAGTTTGTGATGAAGAAAAGAGATGCATTGGCTTATATAATTTTATTTGTATAAAACATGTTTATATAATATAAATTATTATATATAAAGTGTTTTTGGATAAACACTATGTACATGGTTCTAAAAACACTCAACTTTTCAAGTAGACACTCCACTCTCAAATCATAATATGTTATAGAACAAAATTATTATAATTTTGAAATTAGATTATAATATTAAATAATATGATCAAAGCTTAATACATATATATTTTATAAATTAAATAATTTAATATTAAATTTAATCTAATAAATTGAATAATTCATAATATAAAATCAAATCAAAATTTATTCATTTTTTCTTCATTTACTATGGTGGTCACGTTTAACACTCTACTTATCAACATCTACGATTGTAATATTTAATTTTCTTATAATCTAGTAGTTATGTATAGACAAGTTTATGCATACCTTATATATTTATTTCAAGCGGAGATTTGGTATTTTGAAGCTTCTTACATTTATCCAGAGTGAATTTGACATTATGGAAAATAATGTCTCCATCCATTTACCTTTGCATTATACATTGAAATTAAAACGAGAGAAATCCAAATAGCATAAAGAACTCATGTGACTTGCGACACATGCTTGGAAAATATTACATGAAGATCTAAGTATACGATCGTGCAACATTTTGAAAAATATAGAAATGGTTTTGAGTCAATCTTAAAGAAAAGAGGGGTTTTGAGTTCCCTTCTGGAAACGGTCCTACTATCCATACTGCCTTTCTTTCCGGAACCATTTGTCCCCTATCCTCCTCATGAAATGGAGAAGTCTCTACGACCCCAGTTTCGTCCTTGTTTGGTTACTGCGACAACATTAAAAGTAAAGCAGAAGCAATATTTATTTTAAATTTGGTATTTAATTGACATATATATTCAAGAGACAAGCAGAAGAAAAACATAAACAAAGGTGGAAGAAAAGGTCAAGCATTATTTGAATTATTTGAAGAAAAAAGGAACTTTGTATTATTTTTTGAATTGAATTCTTGCTAATACTTTTATTTTTTCATAATTCTTGGAAATACTTCTTTTTGTTGCATAAAAATAGAGATAGAGGGCATCCATCGTATTTAAAATTTAAATTCAAAGCTGGCCAGGCGTTGTTGCTTTCTTTTCATCCAGAATTGAAAGTCAATTATCAATCACTGAAGTGCAATTGGAGCGCAAAAAGAAAAAATAATAGTCATGTTGGGTGCTTCTTTATCCATTATATACGATGCATCTTGGGTCATTTCATCTTATCGATCCACACATGATAGTGATTACCCCTATTAAAATGAACTAAAATTGATATTGAGAAAAGAACCATGAAGTTGGAGGGCATACAACATTGATAACTTATTATATACATTTTAGTGGGCTTAATGCTTAAGAACATGCAACATTGATAATTTATTATATACATCTAAGTGGGCCTAATGCTTAAGAACATGTGTTTCTTCCTTGAAGATTACAAGTTCAAATCCCGTGTCCCACAAACAAGGGGATCTTATATAGTCTGACTTAACATACCCCTCACCTTAAAAATAGATTATCATTATTATAAAAAAGATAGAAAGTATGCTTATAATTAAAAATATAATATAATAATAATGATTTTTTAAAATTACTTACATAAAATTAAACTAAATTTCATTTTTAAAAATTAGACTTAATTATTGAACTCATTTTTAACTTTTAAATGAACACAATTTTTTTTTTAAATAGAATGTTTTCTTATTTAAAAGACCAAGAAAACAAAAAAGTATGATAATTATGGTAATTATGTTAGAGATATTTCTGGATCATAATTGTGTATGAAGTTTATGATGAGAATGCTAGAATATATATTGTCAACATAATACATCCATGAAAATACCAACATGTACTTATTGAGTGAGTGGGTGTTTGTGTTGGAAATAATAATTACAAGTTGTGAGCTTTAAGATTACACTGTTTGTCATGGAAAACAAAGTTGTAAAGTCTTTCAAACACATCAAGGAAGAGTGTTAGAAGGATCTTGTTTATTGAGTAGATCTTTATCTTTCTCGATCTTTGTTAAGTAGATAGAAGCCAGCTCCAAATCTATTGTTGTATTAATTGTTTGAGTCAGTTTCACTTCTACAAGAAGTCCTAGTCGACTTTTCTATATATGTCTGAGTCTATAAGTAGTCGGTAAACACATAACAAAGAGAATAGAGTCGATAGTTAGTAGAAACAATTGAAGGTAGTTGAATAACTCTGAGAGCACAAGCTCTTTGTGTGTTTTGTAAGTTGCGAAAATAGATTGCAGAAGTCATTGGAGACAAAGCTCAACACAATATTGTATTTTGTATTAGCATGCAACACTTAAGTTTATTATATATAAAGTATTTTGTGTTTTATCAAATTCATGTGTATTTCTGAGCTTTTATTTTGTTTATGAGTTTATGTGTTAAAGATTAACACAATATCAAGAAATTGTTTCATTGAGTGTTTTATCACATTGCATAGTAAATCGTGGACTCCGTGGTAAGTCCTGAGAATTCAGTCAAAGGAATTTTTGTGGCGTGTAGTATTTGAAACTTCGCTGCTCAGAATCTATCTTCACACTATAGATCCAATATCTAGTATCAAATCAGGTTGATCAGAGTGTGTTGATCAGAACAAGTTTAAGAGAAACAACTTTGTTGAAAGGTGAAATATGGCTTCTACATCAAATCTGCAACCTCCCACTTTTACAGGAAATAATTATGAGTTATGGTCCTTGACCATGAAGGCGTTATTTTGGGTTCAAGATGTATGTGATATAGTCGAGAATGGCTATGTGGAACCAGCATATTAGGAAACACACAAGCTGAGAAGAATGCTTTGAAAGATCAAAGGAAGAAGGATGGAAAGAAGATGGTTTACATACATCAAGCCATTCATGAGAGAAAACTCCCAAGAGTTGCATCATACAATCAATCCAAGGAGGCATGGGCCACATTACAAACTTATTACCAAGGTATGGACAAAGTCAGGGCTTCAAAACTACAAATTCTTAGAATAGATTTTGAAACTTTTCCAATGAATGATACAGATTTAGTAGATTCATTTTACACCCATGTTATTATCCTGATAAATCAGATTAGTATCATGGAGAACCCATAGAGGATAAAAGGGTTGTTGAGAAGGTACTTAGGAGTCTTCCTCATAAATTTGATACCCTTGTTATGAATTTACAAGAGAACAAAGATCTGAGTCAGTTTAGTCTAGATGAACTGCAAACTTCCCTCATTAATCATGAACACATATTGAATAGTTCAAGTATGTCATTAGAGAATGGATTTTATGCGTAGTCATCTATAATTCATGGAAGAGGAAGGGGGAGAGTTGACTCTAGAGGCAAAGGAAGAATTTTTTTCAAAGGTTGATGCAACAAAAGTCCTAGAAATACTCATGGAAGAGGAAAAATTCAAAATAACAGTCAACCAAGTGTTCATAGAACTGAAAAATCAAAGATTCAGTGTCATTATTGTAAAAAGTATGGAAATTATGCATATGAGTGGAGAAAGAGATAGTACAATTAGAACAATCAAGGAAAATAAAAGACACACAGTGCAAATAGTCCCTTCATCTGGTGCACACTCAAACAATTCCTATAGTCTCACCACTTGAATGCAATGTTGCTTAAGAAATTTAATGTGACATATGGTATGTAGATTTAGGCTACAATAATCACATGACTGCAATAATCACATGATAGGAAACTTAGAGTTGTTTTCTAGTTTGGACAAGTTAATCCAAACTAAAGCTACACTCGGGATAGATATCCAAGTCACTATCTTAGGAAAAGGAAGTATAAACATTTTAACTAAGCAAGGAGAGCAAAACGTTATGCTTGATGTTTATTACGTTTCTGGTTTCAAGCATAATTTGATGAGCATAGGACAATTGTTATAGAAAGGATACATAATCTACATGGAAGATAATCGATATGTGATTATGGACATATGTCCAAGCAATCAACTTATTTCAAGAATTTAGATGACAAGCAACATAATGTTTCCATTGACATTGAAGTCAACCAAGAAGGAAAATACAGCTCAAGTTATTGGTAAATAAAAAGATACACAGACATTACATTTACAATAAAATGTAAATAAAAAAGTTTGTGCAGTTCCAATGAAGAAAACAGTGTGCACAATATCAAGAAAGGACACAATGACGCATAGATGCAAGAAACATTTCGATCTGAAGTGCAGGATGATTCCTGGCTATGGAATTTCAGATTTGGACATTTAAACTTTTGAGGTCTGAAGTTGTTACATGCATAGGATATGGTGAAAGGTTTACCATTGATTGAAAAACTAGAAAGAATATGTGAAGGTTGTATATTTGGAAAGAAACATAGAGAATCATTTTGAGTGGGCAAGTCTTAAAGAGAAAAATCTCCATTGGAAACTGTATATTCAGACATTTTTGGAGCAATGCAAACACCATCTATAGGAGGTATTACTTATTTTCTAACATTTATTGATGATTTCTCAAGAAAGACATTCATTTATTTCTTAAAACATAAATTTGATGCATTGGGTTATTTTTAGCAGTTCAAAACACTTGTGGAGAAGAAAAGTGGTTATTACATCAAGGTTCTAAGAAGTGATAGAGGAGGATAATATATCTCAAGAGAAATTTAGAACTTTTGTAAATTTCATGGAATCAACAAGAAATTCACTGTGCGGTATACACCACAACAGGATGGTGTCACGGAAAGAAAGAACAAAACCATCATGGAAATGGCACACAGTATGTTGGCAGCCAAACATTTGTCAAATCAGTATTTGGATGAGGTAGTAGAAACTGCAGTATACATTATGAATAGATGTCCAACAAAAAGTGTGAAGAACAAAGTTCCTCAAGAATCATCGACATGTATGAAGCTTAATGTGGCGCAGTTAAAAAAAAATTGTTTGTCGCATACACACATGTTCTATATGAGCTAAGAAAGAAGTTGGACAACAAAGGACATAAATGTATATTTGTTGGGTGTTCTGAAGATACAAAATCATAGAAGTTGTATGATCCTAGTGCAAGGAAATTCATAATCAACCGCGATGTTCAGTTTGTGGAGAATGAAGCATTGGATGGGAGTGTAGAAAATACACTCATAATTGTTGATGTTATTGAGCATGTTGATACAGAAGAAGAGATGGTTCAAACACCATGTACAAGTCAATGTGCAGTCCCTTCTACACCTAGGACTGCAACACAAAGCACAACACAAACTACTCCAGTGAGAAAAACACGTGTGCAGTCTACACTTAAAGTGCAACAAACACCAGCAAGAAGTCCAAGTAGTTCTACATATCCAGATCCAACATTAGCAACTATGTTACCAAGAAAGACAAGAATTTTGTGCGACATCTATAATGAGGACACAACAAATTCATTTTTATTTTTTAATCTGTTTGGAGGTCAAAATAACAAGTCATGGATATTTTCACAAGGTCTTTAGCAAGAGATGCATTTTAGCATCTATGCAGTAGTATGGGAGTCTGCGTAGTGACAGATGAATGACAGTATATGTCAATTCAAATTTTTGATGTAAATTTTTTTTGTTTTGTAAACTCAATTACTTATAATTAAGGGGGAGTGTTGGAAATAGTAATTACAAGTCATGAGATTCAAGCTTACATAGACTATTTTCATGGAAAACAGAATCGTAAAATTTGTCAGACACATCAAGGAAGAGTGTTAACAGGAGCTTATCTATTGAGCCAATCTTTATCTTTCTCGAGCTATGTTAAGTAGATAGAAGTCAGTTGAAATTTATTGTTTTATTAATTGCTTGAGTCAGTTTTACTTCTACAAGAAGTCTCGGTCTTATCTATATATGTATGAGTTTGTAGTTATTCAATAGACATAGAACAAAGAGAATAGAGTCAATAGTTAGTAGCAGCACCTAAAGTTAGTTGAAGAAGTGTGAGAGCACAAGTTTTGTGTGTGTTTTGTAATTTACATAAATAGTTTGCAGAAGTCATTGGAGCCGAAGGTCAACACAATATTGTATTTTGTATTAGTGCATAGTGCAAAAGTTTATTATATATAAAGTATTTTGTGTGTTATCAAATTCATATGTATTTATGAGATTTTGTTGTGTTTATGAATTTATGTGTTAAAGATTATCACAATGTCAAGAAATCATTTCATTGAGTGTTTTATCATAGCGCACAGTAAATCATGTAGTCTGCACAATAAGTCGTGAGAGTTCAGTCAAAGAAATTTTTGTGGCGCGCAGTATTTGCAATTGTGCTGCTCAAAATATGCACGTTGTAGATACGATAGTTTGTATAGGTAAGAGTTGATAACGATCATTCCCAGCAGGCGTGTGCGGGTGTTTGTGTAGAGTTATCAAAGAGTTTATAACAATCATTTGTAGTGGCCTTTGAGTGGGCTCAGGGTATCCTTAAGAAATAATTAAGTCAAGTAAGGTTGTGGCTAAAAAAATAATTGTTTGACACATTGAAATTCATAAGGGTTTAATTTGAAATGAACTAATAAAAATAACAATAAAAAGAGAATAATTAGGTCTTGTGAAACCATAAGATTTTTTAATAATCAATGTTTAATTATTAAATTATTTTAATCATTCTTTTAAGTGTTATTTTAAATATTTTCAAACAAAGTGATGACAATTCAACATTCTTTGATTCTCTGTTTTTAACATAGTGATGATTTGCATATAATACAATTAATTTAATATACAAAATAAAACATTTTATGTATTTCAATACAATGTTTATGTTATGTGAGAGATTCATATTACAATTGAGGAAATAGAAAACCTCTGTTTAATATTTTCTATGTTATTTTATTTTACATTGCAATAAAAATACCAAAATGTTGAAGTCTATGTTAATCTGAAAATACTTTATTTAAAGGGGCTATGTACTCTTACACTAAAACAATTATCTTCAAAATATGAAGAAATAAATTTATTTGTAAAATACTACAATCATAATTCTTTTACATATTTAAAGTTCCAATTCCAAATGTTTTACATATTTAAAGTTATTTTGAACAAATAAATTTATTTGTAAAATACTACAATCATAATTGTTTTACATATTTAGAGTTCCAATTCCAAACGGATGCAACATTAGTTCCGAAGGAGATGGTATTTTATTTATTTTAAATAAATGGCCTTCATCGACCACACAATACTCACCACTCACCTAGATTTCTTGGAATGTATTCTCTCAAGAAATTAATTGCTCAAAACACAAGAAAATTATCCTTGGAACTGTGATTGCTCAGAACACACTCATAACACACAAGTTCAAATGACAATTAGATGGAACATTAATTCCCAAAGAGCTAATACTTCATTTTATTTTAAATTAAGTGGTCTTCATCCACCACACAATACTTACTTAGAATTATGAGAAACAAACACAGGTGAGGCTATGCTCACATTCTATATTATTGAATAAGGATTGATTACATCATTATATAGAAAACTACTCTACTTAGTGAAAACTAGAATCTACATTAAGTGAAGTAGAGTTCAACTACGTTACTCACTCTTGACTAATAGAGTTCGTCTACGTAACTATCTCTTGCAACTCACTCTTACTCCATTATTTCCAAGTCTCCCCCTTAATGGAGAATGGATTGACTCCTACACCTAACATCTCCCTAAACAGCTCAAACTTAATCTTTCCAAGAGGCTTAGTGAAAATGACAACAACATTTTCAAAAGTATTACAATACATAAGAGTTATTTCATTGGATTACAACTTTTCTCTAACAAAATGAAACTGAGCATCAACATGCTTTGTTCTTGCGTGAAAAATCAGATTATTCGCCAGCTTGATTGAACTTTGATTATCACATTTGATCATAATAGGTTCCTTTTGTTCTTCTCCAACATCTTGAAGAAGTCTTCTCAACCAAACAGCTTCACAAGTTGTTTCACACAAGGATTTATATTCTGCTTCAGTAGAAGATAAAGATACAGTATGTTTCTTTTTACTGCTCCATGAAACAACCCCGGATCCAATGCCAAACACATATCAATTGGTTGATCTTCGATCATCCAGATTGCCAGCCCAGTCTGAATCTGATTAACCTGACAACTCAACATCATATGCATCAGTATATTTAATACCATAATCAAGTGTTCATTTTAGATACCTCAGTACTGCCTTTGTTGCATTCCAATGGATTTCTAGAGGTTTCGTCATAAACTAACTTAACACACTCACAGAATATGCAATATCAGGTCTAGTTGTGGTGAGATAAGTCAAACTACCCACCATCTGCCTATACATTGTGGCTTTCACCTCCTTTGAACCATCATCACAAGAAAGTTTCACATTCTATTGCATGGGAACAATAGAAGATTTACACTGATCCATTTTAAATCTCTTAAGTATTTCTCTGACATACTTACTCTGACAAACAAAAGTTTGGCCTATATTTCTCTAAACCTCAAGACCTAGGCAGTAATGTAACTCACCAAGATCTTTCATTTCAAATATCTGTGACAACTACTCCTTGATTTCATCAATTAATTTCTCTGCATTTCCTATAATTATCAAAGCATCAACATATAAAGAAAACAATACTATATACCCCTCCTCATAAAATTTGGTATACATATTTGGATCAGTTTTGATCCTCATAAAACCTTGTTGAAGAAAGAAAGAGTCTATCTTCACATACCATGACCTAGGTGTGTGGTTTAGTCCATACAATGCTTTCTTTAACTTAAACACTAAGTGTTATTTCCCATGTTCCACAAAACCTTCAGGTTGAGTAAGGTAAACCTTCTAGTTTAACTCACCATTCAAAAATGTAGATTTAACATCTAGTTGGTGTAGCTTCCAATGGTACTTTGTTGCTAAAGCAATTAACAATCTGATAGTATTTAATTTAGCTACCAGTGCAAATGTTTCAACATAATCAATACCTTATTTTTTTGAATACCCCTTTGAAACCAATCTAGCCTTATATTTATCTATACTACCATCTGATTTAAACTTGGGTTTGTATATCCATTTTCATCCAATGGGCTTCTTATGTTTAGGCAATTTAGTCAATTCCCAAGTATCATTTTTCATTATAGATTCATATTCTTCCTCCATTGCATTTTGTCATTCATCATGTTCATTTTCTTCATCAAAACTCATGGGTTCTATGACATTTGAAATGCTACTCATTAGGGCATAGTCTCTATAACTCTCACGGAGCCGAACTTGTCATGAATATCTTCTCAACTGATTATATTCCTCCCCACTTTGTGAAGATATGTCTTTGCCTCTAGGTGAATTGTGACTGCTTGAAGTGTCCATATCACTGAGTCCTTCTTGTTGTTGTGATGGTTGCTGAGTCCATATCACTAAGTCCTTCTTGTTGAGTCCTTCTTTCTATTGTTGTCGCTGCGGTTATGGTTGTTGTTGTGGTGGTTGTTGTTGTGGTGGTTTTTGTTTCTCTTCTTTAACTCCTTCATCAAGAAGTCTATACCATTCCTCATGATTGTTGTTGTCATGATTTCCTGCATCTTGTTCATGGAAAAGTACATCTCTACTCGCAAATACTTTGTGAGTAAAAGGATCAAATAGTTTGTATGCTTTGAATTCAGAACAGTACCCAATGAAAATACATTTAATGTCTTTAGCATCCAATTTCTTCCTATTATCCTTTGGAATATGATCAAAAGCCTTACACCCAAATACTTTCAAATTATGAACTACACGTTTGGAACCATACAAGGCTTCGAAAGGAGTAACATTATCAAGACACCTTGTTGGACTTCTATGCTTTAAATAAACTGCAGTATTTATGGCTTCAACCCAAAATGCATTTGAGATATTCTTACCTTTCATCATACTGTGTGCACACTCTACCAGATTTTTGTTTTTCCTTTCAGCAACTTCGTTCTGCTGTGGAGTTTGAGATACTATAAACTGTTGTACTATTCCATTATCTTTGCAATATTTGATGAAGTCCCCTAATTTATACTCTCCCCCTTGATCTGAACAAAGGATTTTGATGGATTTTCTTGTCTGTTTTTCCACCATGGTTCTGAATTCCTTAAAGTACTCGAAAACATCACTTTTTCTTCTAAGGAAATAAACACATGTGTATCTCGTGCAATCATCAATAAATAACAGAAAGTAAAATGCACCTCCTAAAGACCTAGTGTGCATAGGTCCACAAACATCAGTATGCACAAGATCTAACACATCTCTCTTTTTCCTATCAGGATTAGAGGGGAATTCATCTATGTCCATATTTCCTAATGCATATCCATCACAAGCAACATTCTCGCTCTTTAACATGGGAATTCCTTCAACCATATTATTTTTCTGTAATAACAATAAATCAGGATGATTGATGTGGCCATACCTTTCATGCCAAAGAATCTTTTTTGGCATAGTTGCATAAGTCAGTGCATGATGTGCTTTGTTGGTAACATCAAGTTTGTATAGGCCTCCTACTCTGACTCTCATTGCAACAGTTTTGAATTGGTCCAGGAGGTCCTTCATTATGCAATAATTCTTGAAGAATTCAACCTTCAAGTTTTGATCTGTGATGGTGGAAACAGAGATCAATTTTTTCTTTATCCCTGGTATATAAAAAACATTCTGAATGTGACGAATAGTACCATTCGATAATGTTACATGAATGTCTTTGTATCCCTTGATCTGATGAGCATGGTCATCTCCAAGATATATGCTGGCACCATTCTGTGTTTCTTTAAAATTTGAGGGTTCATCAATATCATCACTACCAATAAACAATCTGAGATCATGATTTGAAGATTTTTCTGCATAATGACCTGAATGTGTTCTAGGTTTATTCCTAGCCTCATCACTCTTCTTCTTATGACAATATTTAACAATATGTCCAAGTCAACCACAATAAAAACAACTCTTTGACTCATTCTTATTAGATTGCATACCTTGATTCGGCCTTGGAGATTGTCTTCTCTGCGACGAACTGCCTCTCTGACATGAACTGCCTCCTCTGTCTCTTTCTCCTAATCTCCCTCTTGTGGATCTCTTATTTGACCACAGTGCCAAATATTTATTCTGAGGCTTCAAATTCCCGTGCCTCTCTTCCTCTTGTAGAAAAATACATGTCATTTGTTTAAAAGTAGGAGGTTTCTCCCTTGCTGCGAGACATGTTATGATGATAATCTTCTAGCATACCATTTAAGGTAATAATGACTAGATCAATGTTGTAAACTATTT
>ML832755.1:12057-55938 GCA_009831015.1 Picea engelmannii
AAAATAACTATACTGGCCAAGTATTGTGGCAAACTCAGAAATGTGAATGTGTGATGTGAATGGACCTTGTGAAAAAGGTCGATGACTGTAAATAATATTATGAATATGTATATATATATATATATATATATATATATATATATATATATATATATATTGCAGGACTGCTGAGAGGGGTATGTGTTGACAAAGAGACCATGATGGCTGAAGAAAGGTGGTGGAAGGCACCTGGAATGGTGGCGTTAACTTCCACTGAAACCAATACCGTATTTGGACTTCACTAGCCCAGAGAACCAAGAGCGGCTCGCTGGCCCCAAATTAAAACACTCGCCAGGTTGGTAGGTAAATGGCTCCTCATGAGTAATGAGGGATGGGGGTGAACCGCCCATCCGTAGAGTCCTCAGACCTGACCACCGTGAGGAAGATCATGCCACATGAAACCTCGCCAAAAGGAGAAAAGGCAGGAAGAGTGTGCGATCAAGGGAGCAGATGCGAGGGAAAGAGGAAGAAGAACTCTGGAAAATACAGAGTGAGTGATAGCAGAGAAGAAGGAGAGTAACCTTCGTTCTCAGTCACTGGCGAACAGAGACTTAGTCTCGTAGCATCGTGGTCTCAGCTCGGGGGTGGCTAGTGGTAAATCCGTTGGGAGTCGCTGAGCCTACGGTTGGGTGGAAACGAACACCCCTCTTAGCAGCTGCAATAACACCTGGTGTTATTTCTGATAAGAGTTTTACATCTTGCATCTTGAAATGTATATTATGACATTTATTCTCATAGTCTATGCAATTATAAATGGTTTCAGTATAAGACTGTCTGTGTGGTGTTTTGACCAGAAATGGTGGTTGCATGCTTATAATGGAAAGACTACGTATGGCTTATGTTTTATAAATAACTATATATATGTATACTGATCTAATTTAGAATTCAAGTCTATTCTCGGGAAATCTATACCCTTATCCGTCTCAGGTAATACCCTGAATAGATCTCCCCATAGAGACACCCTTCTTGAAAAGCTTACTAAGAACCTGAAAAAGGATTTGAAGGCGCAAGTCTTAGTAATCCTGCACGAGGAAGAATGGTCCTCTTAAAATCCCGATATTTCGGCATTTCAACACTCGGGGTATCCAAGCGCGAGCCCTCTCGTACTCGCAAGTCCCGAAACCCCAACTTGCGAAATCCTGAAATGGCAGCGTGTGGATAAGTATCGATTGACGGATGAGATCCTGTCGGAATATCTGAGGTCATTCATGACCATTAGATTGGAGGAAGAGATGAGGGCATTAAATGCCTCAACCTCCTTCTTTTATCTTTGTGAGTAGCGAAGAAATCGGACTGTAAATCCAAAGGTCCATGAGAGTACCTGAACCATTCATTCATAAGGGCACGTGGCGGTCGGTACGCGTTTCGGGGTTTTGGCACACGGGGAATCAAAGGGCAAGAACCCTGGTCATCGCGAGTCGCGAAATCCCGACATTCAAAACCCCAAAATAGTTTAATGTGTGGATAAGTATTGATTGGCGGATGAGATTCAGTCGGAAGATCTGCGGTCAGTCATGACCGTTAGATTGGAGGAAGAAACGAGGGCATTAAATGCCTCAACCTCTTTCTTTTATCTTCATAAGTAGCAAAGAAATCGGGACCGTAGATCCCCAAGGTCCGTGGGAGTATCTGGACCGTCCTTTTATAGGGACATGTGGCTACCGGTCGGTGTTTCGGCACCCAGGAAACCAAAGGGCAAGAACCCTTGTCTTCGCAAGTCGTGAAATCCCGGTAAACGAAACCCGAATCGGTTTAAGTGTGAATAAGATTGAGAAAGCCAGGATTTGATTGTGACCATTGATCATCCTGAAAAGATCATAACGGTTGATCATGGTTAAAGGTCGCAACCATCCATCGGAGGGACACGTGGCTATCGGTCGACATTTGGGCGTTTCGGCACCTGGGAAACCAAAGGGCAAGAACCCTTGTCTTCGCAAGTCGCGAAATCCTGGTACCCAAAACCCCGATGCACTCTGTGGTAGAAAGGAGGAGTCCCAAAAGGATCTAGATCGTCCATCGGAGGGGATGCGTGGTGAGCGGTCAGAGTTCGGGGAAAGCTCCGAAATCCCATGGACCGTTGGATCCAAATCCTCAAGGATCGTTGATCTCCTACATGAATCCCCATATCGGGATTCGAGGATTGGAGTGACAAGAGTTTTAGAGTCATTGCATCGTGAACTCCCAGTTCATGAAACTCCGAAAAGATCCGAACCGTTGGATCCAAAACGTCAAGAGCTGTTGGATCTCATACAAGAACTCGAGTATCGGGTTTCAAGGTTTGAAGAGTCGAAAGACTTGACTCTCTTGCATTTCAAACTCCCAATTTTTGAAGTCTCGATATGGCCAGGACAGTCAGATCAAGGGGGGGGGACTCACAATTGTCGATCTCCTCGAAGGTAAGATTTTCGGGTTTCGGGGTTTGCAGTGTCAAAAGACTCAACTCGCTTATATTGTTGAGTCACGAAATGCGAAAAGGTGCCTAGTTGTTTGGCTTGTGGTCATAACCAATGATCACATGGAGGTGGAAAAGGGAAGAGCTAGCCTACGCTAAGCCCTCGTAGGACTTCGGGGATTCTGTCCCTCGAGAAAAGGTGAAAAATTTATTATGCCGTAGTGGGTGTGTTACAATTAGCTCCTTCCCAAGAATGTCTCTCGGCCTTCCCATTTGCTCTACTAGATTACACATGGAGTGAAATCAAGTTTAGGGGAAGAATTACAAGTGTCACAATGTCAATAAAAGATGAATTATAACTTATTCCCCTTAGGCATTTTACTCTGTTTTATTTTAGGAAGCATTTTTAAGTCACTTTTTTCCTTCTTGGGCTTACTAGGTTCATAGGCCATCCTCATTGAACAAGATCCCCTTTCTTTTGGATGTGATTTTTTCAACTTTAATAACATCTATTTAGTTTTCTCCCATCATCTAAACCAAGGTTAATGTGGGTCCCACGAACATAACTTGTAGTGCAAGGTTAGCCTTTCCAACAAATTATCATACTATATGCATACACAACAAACATAATCCATAATGGATTTTAAAAAGAATAATATGCCATCAGATAAAATTTTCATCATAATCGATATTCAATGCCCATCATCAATAGAATTAATCATTAAGGAAATTATCTATTACTAATAATTATCAAGGGAATAATCATTAATAATAATCATTAAAGGCATAATGAGTCCTAAAACATCATCCCCCAATCAAGCATCAACCATAAGGTCCATAATAAAGTATCAAAGAACATCAGAAGGCACTAGGGGTGTTACAATTCTTCCCCTCACAAAAGGGATATGACCTTTGAGCCAGGTCATTATCAAAACAAAAAGGATGAAACTTTCACATTTCTGATTCAAAATCCCATGTATCATTTTCTTCAATCACATTGTTTAATGGAAAACATAAGTTCCAATGCAAATGATTGCATGCTATTTTTGAGTATTCGCAAACAAAAATCAATCAATTAAAAATCACGACCAATCATCATTCCTTGTCATTCAAGTCACACCATAAAGTATCATTGAACTATTCAAACAATTTGTATTACAACAATGTTAAATAATTCCCATGTGTAATAGAATGCAATATAGAGACATCCATTGACACTATCACACTTATTGATCCTTCATTAAATCATCACAATCAATCATGAGATAATCTAACATCAACATTCAACTAGCATGCACTAACTATTTCAATAACCAACACCATCAAATATTGGCCAATCACTTGAAACCTCATTATTATCATTAAATCAACCATATTTCATATCCTCCAATATTCAACATCAAATCAACACCAATATAATCATCAATATTGACAAGATCATTAATACCATCAAATCAACAATGTCTTCAAATCAACAAGTTAACATTATCAATATCAATGACTTGCTTATTAAGTCATCAATACCATCATTATCATCAAACCAACAACAACATCATTATCAAATCCTCAATATCATCAATAAATCAACAACAATATCGATATCATTATCATTATCATGTCAACAAGGTCATCAAAATTATCAATAACATTTTCAAATCATTATTATCAAAATTATCATTTTTTTCATCAAATTGATTTAATATAATTATCATCGATATCCTTGATGTTATAAATATCATCAAAACCAAACATCATCACCCAACAAATCAATAGCATCAAATCACAATATCATCATTGAATCATCATCAATCAATTGTCAACGTCATCAAACCAATCATCAATCCACAACATATGATGATCATCGTAGCATCATTAATAAACCAACATCATCAAGAGAATAAACATAAAATTATTAATATCATCAAGAACATCAACACAACAAATCATCAAGAGCATTAACATCAAATCATTAATATCATTGTAAACATCAAGAACATTAAATCATAAAGAGCATCAACATCAAATCATTATCTATGAACCTCATCAACAACATCATCAGACTAATACCACTATCATTGTTAAATTTCATCATGATCAACAATGACACTACATTGATATTATCTACATCATCATTAAATCAATACTATAAAAAATCACCAATATCTTTGAATCAAAATCATGATCGACATCTTTGATCAAATCATCAATATTACAACATTAATGAATAATGTTAATGCTTTTCTCCCAAACAATTTATCATTGTAGAGTGGCTACTCATCCATTTGAGGTGGCTCCATTTAAGCTATAAATGACACATTGAGGGATATGATAACATTAGGAAAGGGAAAAGAGCGTGAGCCATGAGTTGTAACTATTTCATATATTGTCCCCTGCATATACATGAGTTTCACATTTTATGATAATTAGGGTAGGGATGATAATGGTTACGAGCTAACATGAAATTAAATGGTTTATCTTGATGCAACATAGAAGTTATCTATAGAAAATATTGATATATAGGGCTCTTAATCTCTTCAATGTCTTGTTTCTTAAGGAGGGTGTAATGTCCCTTTCCGAATAGGAGCTCCGAAGAGGAGGGATTCATAGTCTAAACAACTCTGTTAGAATATAGCCAGGGCCATACAAGGGTAAACATGGTTACTAGAGGTCACTTCAGCCGAGGGTGTTATAATTCAAAAGTGACATTGAGCTAAAAGTGACTAAAAGGACTTTTAAGCCAATTTGAGATGAAAATAGAGCATGCACCTAAGTGAGGGAGATAAAAGTAGGTCAACATCGAATTAGGGTTTCAAGCAGCTATAAGAGAAGGTAAGGCAACCTAATTCATCATTATGAAGAATTTGACTTGACAGTTGAGGAGAGAGGCGCATCTTAGGTTTAGGTGAACCCAGATCTTTGTAGATTCTAGGAGGAAGACACCTATAGGTTGGTTTCAGTGTTGAGAGACACACCCTAGTCACCAGGAAGATAATCCAAATCTTCCATCGTACTTCAACAATAGTTATCCAATTTGTAGCAGTGAGGGCATACTTATTAAGGGTGAGGGAACACTTCTAAGGATACATATTGATTTGACTTGTCCCAATTAGGGAGAATCCAATGATTCCCTTCGAAACCATTTGAGAGGAGGGAAAGGTGCATCTATTTCCTAGTCTCCCATCATATTTTGATGGAGAAATCATCTTGGGTCCATTACTCAACCAATGAGGGTGCGATAGTTGGGGAGGACGCATTTGGGATTCCTGAGTGATCATCAAGTTAGATCCAGGGAAATCCTTCTGACCCATTTTAGAGGATCATCGGGTGATTAGTTTGAGATCCTTATCATTTGATTCTGACAGAGGAATCTCTAGGGTGCATTTGAAGTAGCAGTTGGGGCGCATTTCCCCCGAGGGGATCCATCCAAGGTCCAGACAGATCAATAGAGGGACAATTGCCAAGTCGTAAGTCACCAATATTATGTGAGAGGGTAGGGAGCATTGTTTGATACAGTTTCCAGTCATATACGAGGTGTGTAGCCACTACGGTGCACAATCCAGTCTCGCAACAGTTTTCATGTGAGTTGTCATAGTGCACAATAGATCATCCAGCTCATACCCTATCCATATGCAGTCTTCTATTATCCAAGTATCATCCTTATAGTTTATTTATTTATTGTATTCCGACTAAGATCCATTTAGATCTAATCTAGCTGAGCGATTCTCTATTTTCAGCCGCATACGACATTGTAACTAGAAGAAAACTCATAATATATGATTTACAGTCTTTTGTTTCATTCTCTATCTGTATGATTATTCATATGTTGTTAAACAACTTATTTATCTATACACACATGAAAAAACACCAAGCATGTTAAACCTGACAGCTTAAACACATCCAAAAACCCCCAGTGTATCAAATCATATAGTGGACACAACATAGTATCAAATTTTCCTAGACTATATGGAACTGGGATATTACAATGGTATTAGAGATTTAGTCCTCCCATCCTGTGACTAAAGATGATGAGTTCAGCAGGTGACCCAGAGGGTCGTGAGCACGTAGGTGAATATGTCACTTACAACAGAGGCAGGGAAAGGAGACCTAGGCCATATTTCCCCCCTTTTCCTTCTAGTTGATAGAGGAAGAGGAAGAGGCCCAGAGGGAAGCATAGAGAAGAATAGAGAATGAGGCAAAGCATGAGGCAGAGAGGATGATGGGAGGCAGTTATGAGAGGCCAGAGGGTAGTGGAAAGGAACCCATGGACCCATATGCAACTTCCATGCAGGTTATTAGTAATCTAGCGGTCATTTAGTAGGCAATGACTCAGTCCTTGGCACATATGGTTGATAGATTGGATATAGTGAGCACATCAGGAACAGAAGCCCCACATGTAGCACAGGGGAACTCAGGGGAAGGAATTAGACCCCATTCACCTACTTGCACATACACTTCTTCGAGTAGGATTCCTATTCCATTGTTCCCCAGTTTCTAGAGGGCACCCCTAGTAGTAGCACAACATTCGATAGCACAGAGGAAACCCACTTAGGCAGAGGACATTGAAGAATACAAGGGGGAGTACACAACATTGGGCTATGACTTCCATCAGAGCATGACCCTGGTCGAGTATTGTGGACTCAGACTCAAGAACCACCCCAGAGATCCTCAGAGAGGAGGAAAACAACAACAAGAGGGGTATAACATGGATTTCATCTGAAAAGTTGGTAAACTCACCGTACCCTCTTTTGATGGATCATCGAAATGCACTACCAGAGCTTGGGTACAAAATCTAGAAACGTACTACAAGCTCAACCAAATGACCGATACAGAGGTTATCGGTTTCACTACCCTACACTTGGAGGGTGAGGCACATGAATGGTGGCATCATGGACTGATGACACTGGGTCATAGTCACATCACTTTGTATATGGATTTCATAGAGTGGATCATGGAATGGTTTGAGAGGAGGGATACATAGATCCACTTCAGGGACTTGGCTCAACTGAGATAGGAAGGCACCCCAGAGGCATTCATCACAAAGTTTCATCGGGTAGCACTGGCATTGACATATATAACGGAGCCCAGGTTGATTATGTTGTTCACAGAGGGGCTCACATAACCCTTGATAGGATGGCTGAAGGAATATAGGCCTCACACCTTGGAGGATGCCATCTTACGCACTCAATATCTAGCAGACTCAACGTCAAAGACTAAACCCTTTTCCAAACCCTTTGTACCACAAAGGGACCGAGACAGGAAGACATTCCAGAGAGAGTGGAAGGGAAAGGAGAAGTTGGATGATGAGACATGGTGAGAACTTATGAGGAAGAATATTTGCTTCACCTGCAAGGAACCTTGGGTCCCTGGACACAGGTGCATGGGCAAGGGAGAGATTCATTATATTGAGGTGGTTACATACAATGTATATAGTGAGGAGGAGGAGCATGATAGTGGATCCAATAGCTCAGATGAGGAGTCATCATTGGCGGAGGAGAAACCTCCCCAGAGACCACCGACAATAGTAGGGACCCAACCACCGATAGTGCCACAACCTCATGAGAAGGATAAAAAATGGACACTAGGAAAGGGAGGAGTCATAGCAACCCTTTCTGGTGTTCCTAGGCATGACACCCTCCAAATTAGAGGGACTATTTAGTGACAGTGGGAAATTTCCATAATATATGGTGGGGCCACCCACAACTTCATTGATAGCTTCATTGGTGTCAAGGTAGACACTTCAGAAAGAGGAGTTTGAGGGGTTTGACGTTACAGTAGTAGATGGCCACACAGTGGAGTGTCTAGACAGAGTATTGGACTTGGAGATTAAGCTAGGTAACTACACCATGAGAGACACATTTTATGTAGTTGACCTATCTAAAATAGATGTGGTGTTGGGATTCCATTGGTTGATCACCTTGATTAAGATCACCATCAACTACCAAAACCTAGATATGGGGTTTAGATATTGTGAGGGGAAAAGGATTTTGCTGAGGGTCATGTCGACAGGGGCACCCGGGACAGTTTCGACCAAGAGGATGGAGAGGATATTCAGGAATGGGGAGGTAGCGTACATTGCAGAGTGCTTGATCACTACAAAGAGGGATTTAGATGGTCAACAACAATATCAGAAAGAGATCATGAACTTTTTGGGGCGGAATCAACAAGTTTTTGGTTTGATTCCACCAGGGAGACCACCTGACAGGGTGTTTGAGCACAAAATTGGGTTGGAGGAGGGGGCTAAACCCATGATCACAACACCCTATCATCATCCTCAGAGGTTCAAGGATGAGAAAGAGAAATAAATCAAGGAATTTCTAGTGATGGGACAGGTCAGACCTAGCAACAGTCCATTTGCTTCTTCAATTATCTTAGTTCTGAAGAAGGATGGTACCATGAGGATGTGTATTGACTACCAAGCCTTGAACAAGAAAACCATCAAGAACTGATATCCTATCCCTCACATCGATGAGTTGATGGATGAACTACATGGGGAAGTTTTCTTCTCGAAGATTGATCTACACTCTTGATATCATCAGATTAGCATCCGAGAGTAGGACATAGAGAAGATGAGATTCAGATGCCACTACAGTCATTTTGAGTTCCTGGTTATTCCATTTGGGATAACCAATGCACCATATACATTTCAGACTTGCATGAACCACATATTCATGGATCAGTTGAGGAAACCAGTCTTGGTATTCTTCGACGACATCTTGGTTTACAACAAGACATTGCAGGCAGATCTGATGCACTTGGATGAGGTACTCGACATCATGGAGGCCCAATCACTATATGCCAAAGAGTCCAAGTGTGAATTCATCATGACAAAACTACTTTACCTGGGCCACATTATCATTGCGCAGGGGGTACAGGTGCACTAGGAGAATATCAGGGCCATTCTGGATTGGCCAACGCCTAGGAATGTGACAGAGTTAAGAAGATTCTTTGGGCTATGCAGCTATTCTAGGCAGATTTTCGGGGATTTTTTTCAGTTGGGAGCACCACTTATAGATCTCACCAGAGAGGGGGCCTTCATCTGGACCAATGAGTTGCAGAAATCCTTTGATCATATGAAGGAATTCATGGGCACATGCCCAGTGTTAGCATTATCAGGCTTCACATTATCGTTTGTATTAGGGTGTGATGCATCCATCAAGGGCATCGGGGTAGTTTTGATGTAGGGAGGACACCCCATTTTGTTCGAGATCAGGAAGCTCAGTCATCCCAAGAGGCTATACTCTATTTATGACAAGGAAATGTTGGTGATCATGCATGCCTTGACTAAGTTCAGATAATATTTGGTGGGTAGAAATTTTGTAGTCAAAACAGATCATAACAACTTAGATTATTTCCTTGAGCAGAAGGATCTCAATGATTGCCAACAGAAATGGGTGACAAAGGTACATGCCTTCGATTCCGACATAGGGTATGTCAAGTGGAAGAATAACATTGTGGCTGATGCACTGTTTAGGAGACTTGCAACATGTTCTTTGATGGAGGTTTGAATAGACTAGAAATCCCATTTGTTGGTGGAATATTCCAAGAACAAGTTCGCTTGTGAGGTTCTGGATGGGTAGGTTCAAGGTCATTGATGATGTCATATTGTACAAGGACAGAGTCTACTTAGTACTAGGTTCAGGGCTCAAGAAGAATATCTTAGAAGTAGTCCATGATTCGCCATTGACAGGCCATCAGGGGTTTTTCAAAACCTACAGGAAGATCAGAGAGAGGTTATCTTGGAAGGGCCTCAAGAAATATATGATGAGGTACATTAGGGATTCTGTGACTTGTAAGCAGGACAAGTTAGAGCATACACTTCTAGTAGGACTACTTCAACCACTTCCCATTCCGGAGCATAAATGGAAGAGCATATCGATGGATTTCATCACAGGCCTACCCAAGGTTTGGGGTAAGGATAGCATCTATGTGGTGGTCAACAAATTGACCAAGTTTTCACACATCTACACTATACCGACAGATTACAACGCAGTTCAAGTGGTCGAGTTGTTCTTCAGGGAGGTCTTCAGACTCCATTGGTTTCTGAGGAACATTGTCATTGACATGGATAGTCGGTTTATTGGTACATTCTGGAGGGAGTTGTTCAGATTGGTGGGGACAGATTTGAAACATCCCCAACGATCAACCCACTTGTTGGGCAACGCTACTATGTGAAAACATTATCATACTTATGTAGTATGCACTTAAATGAAGTTAAATGGCTTAACAGAGTAAAGATATAATTACTGCTAACATACAAAATTAATGGAATCAACAGTAATATCATTGCAACGAAATACATGATAATATTGCAAGCATCCCAGACATGCATTTTAATTGAATTTAAACACATGCATATACTTATCTTTGAAACTGTAGTAACTCCACCAACCATGTGCAAACCTTCCATGAATCTCCCAGCCTTAAACCACGCTGCTCATCACTCTCAGTAGTGGGTCACCCCCGAGCTAGGACTAAGCTCCATCCAAGGTAAGGTAATCCTAGTCTAGGCTGAGGTTATAGGAAAACTACACAGAGAAACCAAAAGGATTATCTCTAGGAGCCTTCTTACACATACTACTCACAGACTCTCATTCCCCACATGCCTGTTCCTCCCGGGAGTACACACCTTCACAAGCATAGTCCATCGATGCTTCACCTCCCCTCTAGGCCTCGACAATAGGCTGGATCAGAAATTCTTAGAGTTCCGTAGCTGGTGCTAGACTCTCTCTGGAAGAAAATCACTTCCCCAATAGACTCCCTCACCTAGAGAGAGTTGCTCACAGGTCTAACAACCTGCCTCTTCTACCACGGGCCTGACAGCCCGGTTCTTCCACCAGTTTCCAAATCAATTCCCACAAGTTTAGGATGAAAACAATGATAACATCTTGGGTTAACTCGCAGATGACAACAACAACAGGAAATTGGGGTGTGGAAACAGGAAACGACAACATGTCACTAAGACACAACACAATTCAGGTAACACCGGTTTTAGGATGCATGACAAGAAATTCACGCAGAGGTCGAACACAGACTCAAAAGTTCGGGTAGAGGATGTATCAGCTTCTCAAGAAAACATCACAGGCCTCGGGTTTCAGAGCTACGTGAGGCTTACAGAACTCAGACGCAAAGATCCCTCGGTTCAGATAGCGGACGACAGAATGGAGAACGAACCCCCATCTTGGCTCAATTCTTCATTTATATTACATGTGCCTAGGTCAACACATGTTTCCCATGAGGCTGCATGCACTCCATCGACATGCGTTCCCTTTTGCACACGTTCCCCCTTCCAGGAACTTAGGAAAAAAAAACATACATTTCACATAGCTTTTGGAATAATAATAAATTATTATTCCTAAGGACTTAAGCCCCTAAGCTTATCCCCTAGGCTCAACACTTAGCCTCTCTTTCCAACCTTTCAACCCCTTTTCCCTTACCCACCTTGTGGAAGATTATTCCCCCATCACTCTTTCTTCGTGGTCGGTCTGCAAACAACGATGTTTAATCTTTATTAATGTTCTACATATTACATATACAAAAACATGCTCCTGGCCTTTAACACTTAGGCTCTCCCACCTAATAAATACATAAGCCTACCAACTTATCAATACTCATCTCACCAGCCTACAAAACATGATTTACAATTCATAAACATGATTACAACATGGCTCTTCCTTGGGGATCTTACAATCCCCTCCCCTTATTTATTTTTGCACTGTACTCAGTGAAACTCTTTACACAACACCATCAAGATTTTCAAAATATTCAAAAAGATGCAGGTATTCTTCCCACATATCATCCTCATGCTTCCATGCCGCGTCCTCAGGACCGTACTAGGTCCACTATACCTTTACAGGCCCTATAGCTCGATTCCAGAGTTGTTTGCTTTTCCGGTCCAATATGTGAACAGGATGCACTTACAAGACACCTTCTTGCTCCACCTGAATCACATTCCATTCGATTACATGATTAGCATCAAGTATATATTTATTAAGCAATGAAACATGAAACACATTATGTATAGTCATGGATGCAGGTAATGCAAGCATATATGCAACTGGCCCAATCCTTTCTAGAATTCCAAATGGACCACAAAATCTGGTTGCCAACTTGGCACAATTTCCTAGCTTCATGGAACTTCTATTGGCTTTTACTTTTCGGAAAACATGATCGCCCACTTTAAGTTCTCTATGGGTTATGTTCTTACCATCATAACTCTTCTGCCTGTCTTGGGAATCTTTCAAATTCTACTTAATTTTTAGCATTTGATATTCCATTTCCTTGAGCAACTCTGGCCCAACTACCGCTCTATCAGCTAGATTATCCCAGCTTACTTGAGTATTGCAATTTTTTCCATAAAGTGCTTCAAATGGGCTCATCTTCAATGATGCTTAATACCCATTGTTGTAGGTGAATTCTACCAAATGTAGGTAGTCTTCCCATTTCAATGGTTTGTCCATCACATACATCCTTAGTATGTCTTCTATTACTCGATTCACCCTCTCTGTCTTCCCATCTGACTCAGGATGATAGGCTATACTAAAGTTCAGATTCATTCCGAACCCCTTGAATAACCCCTTCCAGAAATTTGAGGTAAATTTAGGGTCTATGTCAGACACAATTGTCTTAGGGATTCCATGCAATTATGCTACTTCCCTCACAAAGATGTCACCAACATCTGTTTCCTTGTGAGTAGTCTTTAACAAAATGAAATGGGCAACTTTCTTAAGCTTGTACACCACCACCATAATTGAATCATGCTTCTTGCTTGTTCTGGGCAATCCTGTGATGAAGTCCATTGTCACTACCTACCACTTCCACTCAAGAATTGGTAAGGGTTGCAGCAACCCTGCTGGGTGTCTGTGCTCAGCTTTAACCTTTTGGCACTCCATACATCTGGCGATGTATTCAATAATCTCCTTCTTCATACCTGGCTAGAAATAATGGCTCTTGACTGCTACCACGATTTTCTGATATCCAAGGTTCCCTGCATAAGGCACATTATGAATTTCATGCAAAATCATATGTTTCAAGTCCTGGACATTAGGTATATAAATTTTGTTCTTGTACATAAGTGTTCCATCTGTTTCCAATTTATAATTTTCCACTTTCTGTGGCATCTTTCCTTGTTGTAGCTTTGTTACTCGCTCCATGTACTGCAAATCTGCATTTTCAACTTCCAAAATTCTACCCTTTATATCAGTTCGATACATGCTAATGGCTGTAGCATGTAACTCGTGTATTCTCTTGCTGAGTGCATCAACCACTTTATTCTCCTTCACTTTGATATGCTTGATATCAAAATCGTACTCACTGAGAAACTCCAACCACCTACTATGCCTAGTGTTCAAGGTTGGTTGATCGAACAAATACTTCAGACCATTATGGTTTGTTCTCTATTCGAACCTCCTTCCCATGAGGTAATGCCTCCACTTCTTTAGAGTGTGTACTATGGATGCCAACTCCAAATCATGAGTGGCATAGTTCCTTTCATTCTCTTTCAACTTTCTGGATTCATAACAAATTACGAATCCATTCTGACTGAGGACTCCTCCCAGTCCTTCTTTTCACGCATCAATGCATACCATGAAATATTTGTTTGGATTTGCAATCCTCAAGATTGGAGAATTGGTTAACAGTTGCTTCAATTACTGAAATCTTTTCTCACAATCCTCTATCCACTGAAACTTCTTCTCCTTCTTTTGCAAAAAAGTGATAGGGTGAGCTATCCTCGAGAACCCTGCGATAAACCTTCTGTAATAACTAGCTAAACCCATGAAGGATCTAACTTATGTCACGTTCTTTGGAGCTGACCATCCTCTAATGGCCTCAATCTTCTCAGGATCTACAACTATCCCATCCTTCGAAATAATATGCCCCAAGTAATGGATCTCTTTTTGATAAAACGAACACTTGCTTAGCTTGGCATACAATTGGTGCTCTCTTAGCACCTGCAACACCATCCTTAGATGTTTTTCATTCTCTTCCTCTGACTTGGAATACACCAGAATGTCATCTAGGAATACTATGACAAACTTGTCTAGATAGTCCTTGAATACACCATTCATTAAACACATAAAAACAATGGGTGCGTTTGATAACCCAAATAGCACCACTGTGAATTCATAGTGACCATACATTGTTCTAAAGGCGGTCTTGCTGATGTATTCATCCTTTATCCTTACCTGGTGATATCCTGACTTGAGGTCTATCTTTGAAAATATCTTCGCATCCTTCAACTGGTTGAAGAGGTCATCAATCCTCAGTAGAGGATATTTGTTCTTTACAATTACTTTTTTCAATTGTTTGAAATCGATACACAATCTCAACGTCCCATCCTTAATCTTCATGAACAGGACCAGGGCACCCCAAGATGACATACTTGGGCATATATACCCCTTCTTCAGAATCTTTTCAAGCTGTAATTGTAGCTCTTCCAGCTATGGCGTACTCATTCTGTAAGGAGCTTTCGACACTGGAGATGCTCCAGGCATCAAGTTTACAGAGAAATCAATATCTCTCTTCGGGGGTACTCCTGGTACCTCCTGGAATACATCTTTAAACTCCTTTAGTACCACATGATCTCCAATATTTGAGACCTCATCCTTAGATGCTTCCTCCACATGGGTTGCAAATAATTGACAACCTTTTTTGTAGCACTTCTTCAGCTGCATTGTTGAGATTTCTCTAATAGCAACAACTCTGGGAATTCCTTGGACTGTTCTCCAATTCTCTTCCTCATCCATGCAAGTGAATGCCTTATTATGATAGTCCAAGATGGTATATTGTTGGTCCAACCAGTCCATCCTAATTAGACAGTCATAAGAACCTAAAGGCATAACATTCAATTCAACCTTTGTGCTCAGTCCATTCATGTCCACAGGACATGACTTAACCAACTCAATGAATTTTCTCTTGGTTCCTGTAGCTAGCTGCACTAACCAATACTTTTCATGTTGGCTTCTCGACAAATGAAAACTTTCCACCACTCTAGGATCTATATAACTATGGCTAGCCCCTGAATCAATTAAAATAATAAATGGTTGGTTGTTAATCATACCTTCTACTTCAATCATGTGTGATTGAAATTCAACTTTCTTGTTGTTTAGGGCTGCATAGATCCTTGGCATTCTACGGCCCATGTCCTTCACTGTTTCAACTTGCTGAACATTATGGACAACTCTTACTTTTCCATTTTTGTAGGGACAATCTCTGTACTTATGGTTTCCCTGACAACCCCAACACTGAATGGGCATCTGTCTTGGCCTTTGTTTCCCCACTTTAGCCATTCTCGGCTCTCTAAATGATGGTTGTCCTTGAGGACTATTTCTGAAAAAGGGAGGTTTGTTTCCCTTCTGCCTCTGCTCTTTCTTAAACTTCTTCTGGTCATCCCAAGCCTTCTGAAAGGTAGGTTTTTCTCTTTTTTTTTCATATAAGAATTGCCCCCTTCTTATCATTTCTTCCATGGTCTTAGGGTCATCATACTAGATCTTTTCCCTAATGGAAGATGGAAGTCCACTCAAATACCTTTGAATCTTGACAATTTCCTCTTTCATGAACATAACATTCTTCAGCAATTCCAAAAACCTATGTTCATACTCATCAATGGTCATGCTGCCTAGCTTGAGTTCAAAGAACTCTTTCATATTTCTGTCATAATATCTCTTAGCCAAATACTTCTTCTCGAAATACCTCTTGAATTCCTTCCAAGTGATATCTTTCTCTCTAATTTGTTGCACCTACACAAGTTGATCCCACCACATGGATGCCTTCCCTTTCAGTTGATACATCGCAATTCTTCCTTCTGCATGTGAGGAATAATTCTGTAGTTGGAATTATTTCCTCATACCGAGCAACCATGTTTTGACGTCTTCCTCCTTTTGATGTTCTCCATCAAACGTAGGAGGCTTAATCTTGTTCATCTCTCCCTTCAATTCATCCACTCCAGATCTCCTATGCTTTCTGGTAGGAGATGGGCTTGAACTACCATGTGTCCTTCTCTTGGAATGACCTTGGGAGTGATGATGGTGTCTACCCACACTCCTTGACCTTCTTCCCTCAGGAGTCTAGTGACTCCCCATTCTTCTCGAGTCACTCTCTTTATCCAACTTCTTTTCTATTCTCTCCAAACTCTTTAACAACTTTATGTTGAATTCTCCTTGTTTTTCCTGAGCTTTTATGAGCTTTCTTCTATCTACTCGGTGAGTTTGGGCATCATTTTGCAATCCTTCAATGATCTTCCTTATGTTTCCTTCCTTATCTATCTCTTCTCCATGGCCATTGGATTTTGATTCTTTAACTCCCAAATGAACATCCATTCCCTTTGCTTCATCCTCGGAACTGGAAGCAATCTGTACCCTTTCCATTTCTTTTGCACTCAGTGGAAATTCTATTCAGTTCTAGTACTCGTTAAACTTATGAAAACACAACATCCAGACAACCGAAATTGTCAGGTCATTATTCCATAATAAATCCCACAACATTCATCAACAACTTGATTCAAGAAAGCATTCAATTTCCTTGAATTTTTCCGAGCTCTGCTCCACTCTGTAGTGCACTTAGGCCTTAGCCCTTTTCTCTTAGTTTCCAAACCCACTCGACCATGGTTCATAACCAAGCACTAGATCTCAAGGTCCTCTAATCGGAACTTCGAGGTTTCAGGATTTCAGTCCTGGAGGCTCTCACACTCGCTTCCCTCTCCAACTCCCAACTTCCGACCTTTCTAGCCACCAAGCCCACACAACAACTATCACCAACCAGGGTGGTGACACGTGTTGCTCTTAAGAAGGTCAATGTCACCCTAGGCAACACCCTCCGGCCCCACTGCATCTACTTTTTCCTTCGGGGCCCACTGGCACATGGCACACATCCCATTGGTCCACACCCATCCAAGTGACGTTAACCCGACCCATTACTTCAGCTCTTCGGGATTTCACGATTTCAGGCTTCGAGAGTTTGTGCATCAACACGTCCCACTTCTCCTGATATTCGAATTCCTAAAATTACCCTCTGCTCTTCTACTCGATCCAATGGTTGAGATATTTTTCCCAGATCTACAGTGTAGATCTTCTCGGGACTTCAGAGTTTCATGTTTCGAGGGTTTATGCCTCAGTGCACCCTGCTTTTCTCGACAGTCGAACTCCCAAAAGGATTCTCGGATATCCTCCCTGCACCTTCTCCGGATCTAATGGTCATAAAGGGCTCTCCTTTTTCCAAATATATCCTATGGCTCCATCACCCCAAGTGTTGAGTTCTCTCTCTCTCTCTCTCTACGGTTAAATGCCACACCCAACTACAGTTTTATTTCACCGCTACTCCTCCTGAGATTCACACACGACCAAGTAACCCCTTGGAACTCAGAAACATTCTAAGGTTCAAAATTAGTCCTCAGACACAATTTCCTCTCGAAACCTCGGGTCCAAAGACCACTTATACGACCCATCTAGGCTCAACATTGAAACCTTGTGATCTGATACCATATTGTAATGTCCCCGACCATCAACCCACTTGCCGAGCAATGCTACTACGTGGAAACATTCTCATACTTATGTAGTATGCACTTAAATGAAGTTAAATGGATTAACAAAGTAAACATATAATTACTTCTAACATAGAGAATTAATGGAATCAACAGTAATATCATTGCAACGAAATACATGATAATATTGCAAGCATCACAGACATGCATTTTAATTGAATTTAAACACATGCATATACTTATCTTTGAAACTGTAGTAACTCCACCAACCATGTGCAGACCTTCCATGAACCTCCCAGCCTTAGACCATGCTTCTCATCACACTCAACAATGGGTCACCCCCAAGATGGGACTAAGCTCCACCCAAGGTAAGGGAATCCTAGACTAGACTGAGGTTACAGGAAAACTGCATAGAGCAGCCAGAAGGATTTTCTCCAGGATCCTTCTTACACCCACTACTCACGAACTCTCATTCCCAACATGCTTGTTCCACCTGGGAGTATACACCTTCACAAGAATAGTCCATCGATGCTTCACCTCCTCTCTAGGCCTCGACAACAGGTCATATCAATAATTCTTAGAGCTCCATAGTTGGTGCTGGACTCTCTCTGGAAGAAAACCAGTTCCCCAACACACTCCCTCACCTAGAGAGAGTTTCTCACAGGTATGACAACCTGCCTCTTCTACCACGGGCCTGACAACCTGGTTCTTCCATCAGTTTCCAAATCAATTCTCGCAAGTTCAGGATGACAACAATGACAATAGCTTGGGTTAACTCGCAGGTGACAACACCAATAAGAAAATGGGGTGTGGAAACAGGAAACATCAACATGTCACTAAGACACAACATGGTTCAGGTAACACCAGTTTCAGGATGTGTGACAAGCAATTCACGTAGAGGTCGAACACAAACTCAACAGTTCGGGCAGAGGATGTATCGACTTCTCAAGAAAACATCATAGGCTTCGGTTTTCAGAGTTGCGTGAGGCTTACAGAACTCAGATGTAGAGATCCCTCGGTTTAGATGGCGGACAACAAAATGGAGGACAAACCCCCATCTTTGCTCAATTCTTTTGTTAAATTTCATGTGCATGGGCCGACACATGCCGCTCATGAGGCTGCATGCTCTCCATCGACATGCATCCCCTTGTTCACACATTCCCCCTTCCAGGAAATTAGGAAAAAAAAACATACATTTCACATAGATTTTGGAATAATAATAAATTATTATTCCTAAGGACTTAAGCCCCTAAGCTTAGCCCCTAGGCTCAACACTTAGCCTCTCTTTCCAACCTTTCAACCCCTTTTCCCTTACCCACCTTGTGGAATCTTAGTCCCCCATCACTCTTTCTTTGTGGTTGGTCTGCACACAACAATGTTTAATCTTTATTAATGTTCTGCATATTACATATACAAAAATAGGCTCCTAGACTTTAACACTTAGGCTTTCCTCCCTAGTAAACACATAAGCCTACTGGCTTATCAATACTTGGCTCACCAACCTACAAAACATGATACACAATTCATAAACATGATTACAACAGGGCTCATCCTTGGGGATATTACAAGAGTTGAAACCCAACACCAACAATCACCCTCAGACAGATGGGCAGACCGAGATAGTTAACAAGTGGGTTGAGGGGTACTTGAGAAACTATGTGAGCGAACAACATAGAACATGGGTCAGGTGGCTACATCTAGGAGAGCATTGCTATAACACCACCTTCCACATGTCCATTGGAATAACACCCTTCCGAGAATTGTATGGTTATGATGCTCCCACTTTGATAGACTTGGTTTTCGGGGAGAGTCGGGATCCCAAAGCCAAGGATTGGATCATTAAGAGTCAGGAGATTCTCAAATTATTGAAAGAGAACCTATAGACAAATCAGAATTGAAAAAAGATGAGTGCAGATAGGAACAAGATAGAGTGCAAATTTGAGGTTGGGGACTTGGTATTCCTAAGACTCCAACCCTACAGACAATCATCTCTGAAGAAGAGTGGGGCCGAGAAGCTCAAGCCTAGATTCTATGGACCTTATAGGATCACGTGCAAGGTAGGTGAAGTTTCCTATGAGCTAGAGCTTCCAGAAGGGATCCATATTCAGAATGTGTTCCACGTTTCATTCCTCAAGAAGACCGTGGGATAATTCATCATCACATCAAAGGAGCTTCCCCCATTGGATGAGGAGGGACAGTTGGAGTTGGTTCCGAAGGAGGTACTAGAGTTCCCAAAGTGGAAACTAAGGAGTAGGGTCATCAAAGAGTGTATGATCAGATGGAGAGGGCTTTTAGGAGAGGATGCTACTTGGGAGAGTGAGAAGGTGTTATAACACCCTGGATTGGTATTACTTGAGGACAATCAATCTCGAGAAGGGAGGACTATAAAGTCCCTTTCCGAATAGGAGCTCCAAACATGAGGTCTTAGTAGTGTAAACAACCCCGTTAGACTATAGCTAGGTATGTATAGGGGTAAATAGGGTTACTAGAGGTCACTTCAACCGAGGGTGTTATAATTCGAAAGTGACATTGAGCTAAAAGTGACTAAAAGCACTTTTAATCCAATTTGAGCTAAAAATAGAGTAGGCGACTAAGTGAGGGAGCTAAAAATAGGTCAACAATGAATTAGGGTTTCGGGTAGCTACAAGAGAAGGTAAAGAGACCTAATTCATCATTATGAAGAATTGGACTTGACAGTTGAGGAGAGAGGCGCATCTCAGGTTTAGGCGAACCCAGAGCTTTATGGATTCCAAGAGGAAGACACCCATAGGTTGATTTCAGTGTTGAGAGACACACCCTAGTCACCGAGAAGATCATCTAGATCTTCCATCGTACTTCAACATCAGTTATCTAGTTTGTAGCAATGAGGGTGCACTTATTCCTGAGGGTGAGGGCGCACTTCTAAGGATACATATTGATTCGACTTGTCCTAGTCAGGGAGAATCCAATGATTCCCTTCCGACCCAGTTGAGAGGAGGGAAGGATGCATCTATTTCTTAGTTTCTCATTAGATTTCGACGAAGAAATCATCTTGGGTGCATTACTCAACCATTGAGGGTGCGATAATTGGGGAGGACACATTTGGGATTTCCGAGTGATGATCAGGTAAGATCCAGGGAAATCCTTTTGAACAATTTTAGAGGAGCCTAGGGCACTCAGTTTGATACCCTTATTAGCCGAATATGACAAAGGAATCTCTAGGGCGCATTTGCAGCAATAGTTGGGGTGAATTTTCCTCAGGGGGATCCATCTAGGGTCCAGACATATTTGCAAAGGGCCGCTTTTCAGACTGTCATTCACCAAGATTGTGTGAGAGGGCAGGGCACATTGTTTGAGACAGTTTCCAGTCAGATATGAGGTGTGTAGCCACCAGGGCGCACAATCCAGTCCCGCAACAGTTGTCGTAGTGCACAACAGATAATCCATCTCATACCCTATCCAACAACAATCTTCTATTATCCGAGTATCATTCTTCTAGTTTATTGCTTTATTGTATTTCTGCTAAGATTCGCTTAGATATGATCTAGCCGAGTGATTCTCTATTTTCAGCCGCATATGACATTGTAACCAACATAAAACTCATAATATACGATTTACAGTCTTTTGTGTCACTCTCCATCTATATGCTTATTCATATATTGTTAAACAACTTATTTATCTACACACATGCAAAAACACCAATCATGTTAAACCCAACAACTTAAACACATCCATAAACCTTTAGTGTATTAGATCAGGCAATAGACATGACAAAGTATCAAATTTTCCTAGACTATCTAGATCTGGGATATTACATAAGGGAGAGGATTATTATGTAATTGTCATCCATTACCATGCATCTGACTTAATCTTACACAATAATAAAAATGAGTTTAATTAATAACATCATTTATCACATATTACTTGCAAGCACCCAAGACTCCACAACTCCATTTTCTCATTGATCTAAACCTATAAAAATAATTAGTACATGATATCTTTCAAACACTCAATATTGGTACTCATAAAAAATTAACAAGAATGCTAACATATCTATATTTTATAAATGGCTAAAAACATTCACCTATACAAATATATACTATACAATTATTTTATATATAAACAATGATGAAATAATAGTAATGAAAATCAAAAGGCTTCCATGCATTTACCTATCTAACATTATATTATTCTGTGACATTGAAATAGAAATAAAAGATTCCATGCATTTAGTAAACCTCAACAAGGGAATTAATTCTTGGACCAAGTATCAATATATAATAGGAGTATATGAACATTCATTTAAGTGGAATCTTGCTATTTACTACTTTATAACAATTAGTGAATTTAAATCTATGAGTCTAGTTGAGTCGTCTGAGTAATGATGTCATTGAAGTTATATGCATGAATGGCAAGAAAATACATGTTTTTATGAATTTCACAATCAAAGTAAATAACAATGCTTACTATGAATGTTATAATTTCTTTCATCTAAGATATTAGAGGAAATAATTGAATGATTTTATGAATTTCACAATCAAAATAAATAACAATGCTTACTATGAATGTTATAATTGTTTTCATCTAAGAAATAAGAAGAAATAATTGCATATTTATTCATCAACCATCATATTTTTACAATTGATATTTTCCCTTTGTTTATCTATCCAATCAAATTAAGCATATTTAAGACAAGGGTGATACATGAATCATATGGTTGAAATGTTCTTTTAAAGGAAAGACATGCAACATTCATGTCTATGTTATAAAATTCATTTTAAGTCATCACTGCTATGATGCCTAAGGTTTAAGTGTTATTGTTAGACGTTATGTATATGATTTATTTTATATGGACATATATGTATATGATTTCTTTTATATGGACATATATGTATATGAGTACACTTATACACATGTATGCATATTTACATACAAAAATGTAATCATACATAATTGTAAATAATAATAATTCATTTATTTAAATGTCACTAATGGATTAATAAACTTTTAATTTAGCTAGAAAAGATAGATTTGGTTTTATGATTTCCATACATCACTATATATGTATGTATGTATTGATTCAGAGTCTACTTACCAGGGATCAATAACACCTAGATAAGCTACTAGCTTTATTCTACCCTCGACACATTACACTTACGACACACATGGCTTATATCCACATCTTGTTATGTTATTTATATAATTTTCCTTCTTCCATATTTACATATAAGATTATATGTATAATACACATATTTATACATATATATATTTACACACATACAAAACACACATATGGACATATCTATATGTTACACATATTTATATATATTTTTATACACATGCATACATGTATATTTTCTTATATATAAACATATTTACATAAATACATACATATACATCACAACAACTAATATACTAGTAATACAATTTGTTTTTATACAACAAGAAATTATATATCTCATCCAGATTATGACCTTTTAATATAAACCAAAATAGGGAAAACATTACTCTGACTAGCATATGCAAGGGCAAAGGGAAACAATCATTATGCACAACTACAACGAAAAATAATGTTTTGACATGAAAATTAATTGCATCAAGGAAATTAGAGGAAGGAAAATAAATTGTTCATTTTACTCCATAGTCATCAAAATCAACAAATCTATCCTTAAAATAAAATAATATCATGCATATTTGAAAAGGTCGATGCAAAACCATTTAATCAAATTTTAATCAGTTTTAAAAAAGAAAAAAAAAGTATGTTAATCACATCTATGCTAAATCATCTTAAGTCTTGGCATAGCCATGACATCTAGGGTTGATGTTCTCTTTTTCCATAGCATGACATTTAGGGTTGATGTTCTCTTTTTCCATAGATGTAATATATTTTCTTTCTAGAGCATGGGCATATGTGGGTATAAGGGTTCTTCTACTCTCGTATGTGTGGCTCCATTCATACCAAACTTATGCCATCTTTGACCATTGTACATACATATTTGCACTTGTAAACTCATGTATATGTGGGTGTCGATGTACATTGTCATGTGGAAACATACATGCTCATACTTACACACATTTACAAGCATATAATTACACACATGTTTTATATAACGCAATATATATTATAGCAAGTTATAAAATATATTATAATATATGTATCACACTATAATATAATACAGTACCTAACCAACTTATAACATTCATAGTGTTTATACAATGAGTTATATAATATAATATAATATGCAATGAATTATTTATATGTCATATAGAGAAATAAAGAATATGAAATATATTTAACAACCAATATATGCAATATCAAAAAATATAATGGGTATGCATATTTATTTATATATATATATATATATATATATATATATATATATATATATATATATATATATATAATATTATATTATATGGGTATGCATATTTCATACAACAAAAATGAAATATATGAAATGACATCCATTGTGTATTGACATGGGGTATAACGAACAATTCATAGTCACATTTGGAAACCCTAAAATGCCAAGGTTGATACCATACTACTTGGGCATGAGAGGAAGGTGCATTGTGCATCCATATATAGGGTTACAAACAATTTTATATGGAGGTGAGATTTCTTCTACCATGGATTTCACCGATGTGTGACCATTTAGGGATTCCATAAATGTTTGGAGGCCAACCCACATCCAGATATGGAGGGTTCTTGGTTGAGGAGGTCTCACGAACAATTTCCTTCAACATTGGCATGACCCTTCTAAAATTTTGTCATTTTCAAACATATGTTTCTAATTTGGGGAAATAAAAATTACAATTTCCTTAAATTCACTTCAACTTTAGATAGAATTTTCCCTTTGGCCTTCCAAGGATCTTTCTTATATGTATTTGAGTTGTGGCTCATCGTGGGATGATATGGATTGGTTTACAAGTTTGGTTAGATATTTGTGTGCAGGGTCATTGGAGGATAAATGAGGTTATCATAATTCTAATTTTTCAAAGCAAGAGAAAATCAAGGGCAGTTTTTTATGGGGAGGTCATGGTGCTTGTTGGTCATTTCCCCCTCTCCATGTAATATAAGGACTATTAAAACATGTTTTATGGACCCCAGTTGCTATGGTTTTAGGATAAATGTATTCTCGTGCTCTTTTCTTTTCTTTTCATTCAAGCATAAATCTTATATTAATGCAAATGTATTTATGCCTGTTTTTTGAAAATGGAATGGAAGAATGTTGTTCAGGCTTACTCACTTCAAGTGTTTCTCTCCTATCTTTTTTTTTAAGTCTTACTCACTTAAGGGTTTCTCTCCTATCATTTTTTAAGTCTAGTGTTTGCACTTATATTAATCTTTATGAAAAAATAAAATGGCATAAACCTACATATTCTATTTATGGGAATGCTACACACATATGTATATTTGTGTAAAGAACTGAAATAATTGCACCTGTGTTTTTTTTATTATTATAAGAAATGGATTCAGTGATATTTTTTTCAGTTATTGGATTTGTATTGGAGTTGTCTTTATTTTCAATGAGGGTTAATATTAGTAGAAAACAATTATTATTTCCATATTATCATGGTTGTTTACAAGAATTTGTAAAAAAAATCATTTTGTTTCATCAATGACAAATTTAGGGTTTATAAATAGTTCATGTAAATCTTCCCTTTTGTTTGATTTCATTCCAATCTAGTTACTTAATGAATTTCTACCAAAAGGAACAAATTGGTACTAAAAGGAACAAGAAAAACAAATTTATGCTAAGTTTAGATCAACGAATAGAACATAAAAAGAAAGATAATGGGATAGTGGCAACAAATCATAGTAGCAGGGTTAGGATATAAACAACAAACATCAAACTATTTTAAACTAATATAACTACTCTAACTAATCTAATTGATCAACAATGTAAAAGAAAATCCTTTGGTCAAGAATCCCTTCCTTGAGTGCAACTACCATAGGTAAAAGAGGGTCTTGTTTCTAGGTTACATTATTTAATCCTTCCAAGAGTTCTCTTTCTCCCAGAGGCTCCCATTTGTGAGAACCTAAGGCTTTGATACCATTATGTAACGACCCAGCCTAGCATTGCTAGTTGGGAGAGTTTGATCAATAATCACAATTCCTTTTTTGTATTCCATGCAATTAACTTCAACACGGCTAAGCAATGTAGCAAATCAACCATGAATAAATAATCCATTAAATCAACCACATGTAAATAATCAAACTAAATAATTAATTAAATAAACCATGAATAATTAATCCATTAAATCAAACACATGCAAATAATCAAACTAAATAATCCATTAAATTAGCCATGACTAAATAATCCATTAAATGAACCATGAATAAATAATCCATCAAGGACTATCTCTCACATGCCAATTCATCTTGGACCATCCAAAGGATGAACATACACCATGTACCCCAAATCTCATGAACCACCCCAAGCATTATGTAAACACTTTCAGAGTAACCCCAAAATTTATTAGTCACTCTTTATGAACAATTTAAACCAACACCTAACGATGCCCTCTACAACTCCACCAAATATACTACTTGCAAATATATACTTGATGCGGTCCCAAAATCAACTACTGTCATCTGTAAGGAACATGTAGCCCAAGCTATCACAACATTTGGATCTGTGAATGAATGATGATGACTTATGAATATGGAGTATCTCTATAACAAAATAAACATGCCAAAATCCATCATCCTCCAATTCAACATCATGAGCCAAAATCAATGAACACCACATCATGAGCTTTCTAGGACATCTTGTAGAGAATATCACATCTCCATACAAGATCAAGACAAGTGTATCACATATGTCAAAGTCACAAAGATAGAGATACATACAAGTCAACTCCTCGATCTTGGAATACAAATCTCATGGTATAGGAAACAATCCATGCAAGGTCATCATCATCCCATGAACATGATATTCCCTCTCATGCACCTCAAATCCTTTGGCAACTAGACCAACCTGAACTAGGTGAACTCCTTCATCCTAAGAGAATCCTGGATTAAGTATAACATCATGGTCAACTCCCTCTATTTGAGATAATCCACGATCCTTGGTAAGAGTATCATCAATGGGAAACTCCCTTTGTCTGAGAGAATCCATGATCCTTGGATTTGTACTCTATAGTACTCTCATCAACTATAAATCTAGAATTTGTCTTAGTTGAAATACAAACTCCCTCTTACTCAAGAGTGATATTAACCATAACAAGCTATGATAACATATGGAACTTTCTTATAATTCAAAATTCAATGCAAACTAGAAATTTCACCTTCAACCTAGAAGGTTTTTTAGATCTTACTCATGTGAATTTTCAACCTTAGGAATGTTTTAAAACAAGGTACAAAACATCAATGGAAAGAGTACAATGTTTCACTTCCAAACAAGCCAAAAATCCCAAAAATTCAAGGAGAAAAGATACCAAACCAAAGGGATAAGTTTCAAACCTTTTAGGGCAGCTTATTGGTAATAACCATATCTGGAAAATATTGCTTTACAATAGGAATAACAATAGTACAACAACAATATGATAACAATAAAATTATCCCCTTATATTCTTCGCTTAGATGTCAAATCACTTAACAATAGTCCTTTTTCTTGTGTTAAATAAGAAAACATATATGTTTGTAAATAACAATGTATAAAGAACATATATAGTTGAAAATCAAACATGGAAACTGCATAAGTTTTGGATAGATGCCAACTTCATTAATATTCTCATGATGAAGTACGTGTACATACCATAACCTTCTCTCAACGCTAGTGCAAATCCTCCCATCTCTGCAAACTCTTGACAAGGCAAATAAATAAAAAACCTAGCAACCAAGAATATCCATATGCAAGAATCCTTCCAACACACCCTCCAAGGAAAGGTTTCCTCTCCTCCTCTTCTTCTTTACAATTCTACCCTAGGATTTTATCACAAAACCCTACTCTCTAATCTCCAAGGGATAAACAATTACCTTAGACCTCCAACATATTCCAAAAAGACCAAGAAACCCTACCAATGAGTGAGAGAGAGAGAGTAGTGCACACTCTTCTCTAGGTCACATCTCATCACAAGAATGAATACAAGTGAGTGAATGGAAATACTCTCTAATTCCTTTATTTATATGAGAGTTAAGGGATGCCAATAATACAATTTGGGCCTTGTTCAACAAAACAAGGTATTCCCACACATGATGAACACCTTTAGTAACCACTCACACAACTAGATCAAATATCAACACATTGATGATTTTATGTGGTTAAAACTCTAAAAAGGGGAAACAATCCACAGCCCCAGCCAATGTGGCCACTTGAGGCAATATATTAATGCAAAAGAAAAATATTTTACAAGAGAGTTTCTCACAATTGATTATCAACAAATGAACCTCCATGATCTTTAAATAGAGATCATGGACCAATCAGGTGCTAAGCCATGGATCAATATAGTCGTTAAGATCAAGGATAATATGATTTGTTACATCAGTCTCTGTGTATATTATATCATGATCGTTGGATTACATAACTAAAAATGCATACTAAAGAAACATATTTTTACCTAAAGACATATCAAACCAAGTTGAACTTAACTAACTCCTAAGTGTCTAAATATCATAACATCCCTCCTCAAGAACAACTTGGGATATGATTGAAGGATTTAAAAAGGTGACACAATAGAATAAGGAAGGATGCATTAGAGCCTATCCCCCCTTAATAGATTGAACTCCTAACATATATCAAAGTTTGGAAAACTTTGTTTCTGTAAGAGCCTTCGTGAAAATGTCTACAACTTGATCTTCTATAAGGAAAAATAGCACTTTAATAACTTAATCATGAATGAGATTTCTAATGAAGTGCATGTGTATCTCAATGTGTTTTTTGCACTAATGTTGAATTGGATCTTTTGCAAATTTGATGGAACTTTGATTGTCACACTAGAGGGTGGTTGGATGTTGTTGATGGAATCCAAACTCTAAAAGGATCTATTGAAGCCACAAGGATTCTTGACTTGCATTATCTATTCATCGGTACTCTTCTTTTTCTAAAGAAATAGAAACATCCTATTGTTTCTTACAGCCCAAGTGACAAATCTGGAACCAAGTTTGAAAACACAACATGCAATAGAATTTTGATAGTTAGGGTCATCGACCCGGTTTGAATAAGTTAAACCAACCAACAAAGGATCCCCCCTTGAACTTTAATTTATCCCAAACTGAATTGTACCCCAAATATATCAAAGTATCATTTTTCTTGCTTTCCAATGGATTTCATGGGCTGTTTGCATATACCGGGAAATAATACCAACAACAAAGGAAATATCAAGATAGGTATGAGTCAAATATAAGAGGCTACCAACTAAGTGACACTACAAAGTGGCTTCAACTTCGAGAGTAGTACATGTGGCAATAAGTTTGATTCCAAATTGGAACAATGAAGGGGCCTATTTAGAATCTTTCATGTGAAAGTGATGAAGAAGGTCACAAGAATACTTAGACTAGGAAAGGGAAATGCATTCCTTAGTTTGGAATACTTGGAGGCCAAGGAAATAATGCAAATAGCCTAAGTGTGTCATTTCAAATTTCTTTTTAAGGATGGGTTTCACATGGGTTAAAATTTTAGGGTCACTACTAGTGAGGATAAGGTCATCAACAAAAAGAAAAAATATTATGAGATGAATTCCTACTTTCTTGGTATAGACATTAGGGTCAGAATGACATCTAGAAAAAAATTTGTCAAGAAGAAAGTTGTCCATTTTTTAAAATTAAGATCAATGTGTTAGAAAAACAGGATTGCAGAGCAATAAAATAAAATAAATGCGGAAATAAAACATAGAATATACACAATACAATAGAGACACAGATATACATGGTTCACCAAGTGTGGGCTACATCCACCAGATAAATTCCTAGGTCCTTCCTTTTTATTATCAATCAAAATGAAGGGATACAACCTATAGCACACTCGATGTAACTTCCTCTTCTTTCTCTTACAGTCTCCTCTCTCAGAATACAATAACCACACACAAACACAACCACAATACAATTCCCTCATAAAAAAGGTTTCCTTCTAGGGGAAAAAACCCTAAAATAACTTCTACCGTCATATCTTTGAGCTTATAATGAATGGTCCAGATTGACTATGAAATTACAATATTTTACAAAGCATTTTTTCCTTCGAGGGCTTCGCCCCCAAACCCCGCTGAGAGGGGGGGAGCCCCCCATGTGGAGGGGTGTACAGTATTCATGGGGTATAAACACAGATGAAAAAAAAGACCTTTGGGTCAAGAAGATAACCAAGCTCCACAACCAACAATCTCCCACTTGGAGACTGATCACAACAACTCTATTGTTGTTGTACATGCTAGACTATGATCCACCTTGGACCTGGAAAATTTCTCATCTTCACCTTCATACTTGAAGGCCAACTGAAACTGAGTAGGAACTCAATTTCTCCCTGGTTACTCCCTTTGTTAATATGTTTGCAGGATTTTGGCTAGTATGTATCTTTTCCAACTTCAAATTTCCATCTTCCAAGACGGAGCATATGAAATGGTACATGAGTTGTATATGCTTAGTCTTTGAATGGAAGGATGAGTTCTTTTCAATATGAATGGAACTCTCACTGTCACAGTACAACCTGTTATTCTCCTACTTCTTTCCCAATTCCTCCATAAACCTCTGTAACCAAATCATTTTCTTTACTAGCCTCTGTAGCAACAACATACTTTTCTTCTGTTGTTGAAAGTGAAACAACCTTTTGTAGTTTTGAAATCCAATTTATTGTTGTTCCACCTACAGTAAAAACATACCCTGTGGTGCTCCTCCTGCTATCTTTATCACCTTCCATATCTGAATCAACATATCCCTGTAGAACAATGTCTAAACCTCCAAAACATAATGCATGAGTAGAAGTACCTCTCAAATACCTGAGAATCCACTTTACTTCCTCCCAATGTTCTTTACTTGGATTGATCATATACCTGCTCACAAATCCCACAGCATGTGCAATATCTGGTCTTATGCAAACCATCACATACATCAAGCTACCATCTACTGATGAATAATGGAGACATGCATTCTATCTCCTCTCGTGTCTTGGGACACATTTCCTTAGTTAATTTGAAATGGATGACCAAATGTGTACTAACCGGTTTTTCATTCTAAATTCTAAACCTCTCCAACACCTTCTCTATGTACTCACCCTGAGACAATGTCAATTTACGATTTTTCCTGTCTCTTGTTATTCTCATACCAAGGATTTTATTTGCAGCACCCAAATCCTTCATCGCAAATGAATTAGCTAATTTATTCTTGAGCACATTTATATCCTACATATTAGACCCTATAACAAGCATGTCATCTACATACAATAGCAATATAATATAGATTCCATTTTCTAGCCTTTTAGAATAAACACAGTGATTAGAATGACATCTACTATAATCTTGTTCTGTCATAAACCTGTCAAACTTCAAATACCACTGCCTTGGAGCTTTCTTTAGGCCATAGAAGCTATTCTTCAACCTGCATACCAAATTTTTCTTCCCTTTGACCTCATACCTTTGTGGCTGCTGCATAAATCTCTTCATCCAAATCCCCATGGAGAAAAGTTGTTTTTACATCTAACTATTCAAGATGAAAATATTCCGCTGCCACAAGACTTAAAATAGTCCTAATTGAAGTCATTTTAACAACAAGAGAAAATATTTCATCAAAATATATACCTTTATTTTGTGAAAACCCCTTTGCAACAAGTCTAACCTTGTACCTCTTTTTTCCTCCATCTTCTTCCTTCAACCTGTAAACCCATTTATTCTGCAATGCTATTTTTCTTGCAAGAAATTGAACCAATTCCCAAGTCTGGTTATTTACCAAGGAATCCATTTACTCTTTCATTCCTTGCTCCTGCTTCCTTTTAGTTTCTACCTACATTTCCTCTTCATAACTTTCTCGTTCACCATAATCAGTCAACAATAAATAGTACAATGAAGGAGAGTATCGTTTAGGGGGTCTACTTAACCTAATAGATATCTAACAACACTTGCAAGAGTTTGAGGTACTTGTTACTCCTGTTGTTATACATTTTGATTTTCTGGTACCTTTGGAATTTATTTTTCAGTGATCTCATCAAGTACTATGTATTCTGGTTTTTATTTTTCCGGTGTCTTTTCATGCAATTGATCTTTGTACTGATTCTCATTGAATATGACATCTCTACTCCTAATGATTTTGAGATTTTCATAATCCCATAAGGATAACCAAAATCATTAACATTGTATCCAATAAAGGTACACTTCTTGGATTTTGCCTCAAGCTTTGTTCTATTTTCTTTATCAACATGGACAAATGCTTCACAACCGAAAGTCTTCAAAAATGAATAGTTTACATGTTTACATGTCCATGCTTCCTCTGGAATTCCACCATCCAAAGAGATTGAAGGTCCTATGTTTATTAAGTAAACAACATTATTTGCAACATCTTCCCAGAACTGTAAGGGAAACCCAGCATGCAATCTCATACTCCTAGCTCCATGATTGTCTTGTTCATCCTTTCTAACACACCATTTTCTTGTGGTGTTCTTGGAACTATCTTCTCTCTACGAATCCCATGGTATGAACAGTAATAATCAAACTCCTTGCTACAACATTCACCTCCATTTTCTGACCTGAGACACTTCAAACTTTTTCCTGACTCATTCTCAACCAAAGTTTTTCATTTCTTAAAAGTATCAAAAACATCATATTTTTATCGAATGTAATAAACCCAAGTTTTTCTAGTTGCATCATCAATAAAAGTAACATAATAATGAGAGCCACCAATAGATGATAACTGAGTTGGTCCCAATTCATCTGTATGAACAAGCTCTAACCTTCCACTCTTCTTTTATTTTTCGACTCTAAGAAATATGACTCTCTTATTTTTTCCATAAACACAGTGCTCACAAAAATTGAAATCAATTTGTTTAAGATCTAGTAACAATTTTTTTTTGTGAACTATATGCATCCCCTTCTCACTCATGTGTCAAATCCTATGATGCCACAATGTTGTATCCACTCCTGTAGAATCTAGGGAGATAGAAGAGTCAATATTACCAATACATAAAATACAATGTACCTACCTTCTCTCTGTTTTCTATCACCAATGATCCTTTGGTGAACTTCCACACCTTATATGTAAATATAGATATACAACTTTCACTTGCCAACTGTCCTGTTGATATTAGATTTGTCTTTAGATCTGGAACATGTTTTACCTCTTTCAACCACCATTGATTTCCATTCTTTTTCTTTATTTGTACCTTACCCATTCCAACAATTTTACATGGTGCATCATCACCCAAATGAACCTGTCCAAAATCACCTTGAACATAATCTAGAAAATGTTTCCTATGGGGTGTGGCATGAAATGAAGCCCCTTAATCTACTACCCAAGACTCAAAAATATTATTTACAGAAAGAATCAAAGCATCTTGTAACACATCACTTGTTACATTTGCTTCTTGATTTTTCTCTTCTTGTCCATCTCTTTGTTTCTTTGGAGCTCTGCAGTCTTTCTTTTGATGTCCTTTCTTCCCACAATTCCAACACTCTATATTTCCCAGTCTAGATTTGGATTTGGCCTTCCTACAATTCCCACGATTCTATGATCCCTTTCCTCTATCCTTTTGTCTTTCCCTATTCTCCATAGTCAACGTATTACTTGATGTCTCACTTGTACTTTTCTGTCGCATTTCCTCACTAAGGATAACACCAACAACATCATCAAATTCTAGAGTGTTTGAACAAGAGACATATTTACTTACATCCATGACCAAGCCATTCCAACTTTCTGGCAATGAGCACAATATTAGAAGAGCCCCGACCTCATCATCAAAGTCCACTTTTACATAACTTAGCTAATTAGTAACCATATTAAATTCATTTAAATGATCTGCAATAGACCCACCTTCTGACATATTCATATTAAATAATCTCTTCATTAGAAACACCTTATTAGACTCGAGGGTTTTTCATACAATTTAGCCAATGCGTCCATCAACTCCTTCATTGTCTTTTCTTTTAAAATATTGAAAGCCATCGATGATGCCAAGCTCAGTCGTATCATTCCTAGTGCCTTTCTATCAAGAACCTCCTATTCTTCATCTTTCATGGCGTCGGCTTCTTTTCTATTCCACCCAATGGTAGGAATAGATCCTTTTGATATAAATAAACTTCCATCTACATCTTCCATAATTGGTAGTTTTGGCCGTTAAATTTTTTGACCCTAAAATTTCCATCTTCTTCCATTGCTCCCACTCAAACCAGGAACTCTCTTTTCCTGCGAGTTACCCTTCTCTCTAATACCATTTGTTATAAAAACAAGATCATGGAGAAATAAAATAAAACAAATGCAAAAATAAAACACAAAAGATACACAATACAATAGAGACACAGATATACATGGTTCACCCGGTGTGGGTTACGTCCACTAAAGAAATGTCCAGGTCCTTCCTTTTTATTATCCAACAAAATGAAGGGATAAAACCTACAACACACCTATTGTAACTTTCTCTTCTTTCTATCACATTCTTCTCTCTCAAAATACAATAATCACACACACACACACACAACCGAAATACAATTCCCTCATAAAAGAGGGTTCCCTTATAGGGAAAAAAACCCTAAAATAACTTCTATCGTCAGATCTGCGATCTTATAATGAATGGTCCAAATTGACTATGAAATTATAAGCCCCCCCCTGCAACCCCCCCGTGTGGAGGGGTGTACAGTCTTCCGGGGTGTACAGTATTCATGGGGTATAAAAATGGTTGAAAAACAAACGCCTCTGAATCGGGAAGATAATAAGGCTCCAAAACCAACACAAGGAGCTTGCTTAAGACCATAGAGACATTTCCTAAGGTGGCATACAAAGCTAAAGTCATTGTCGATATAGCCAAGAGGTTGTTCCATGTACATTTTTTCTTGAAAATCCCCATGCAAGAAGGCATATTTAACATCCATCTGATGGACCTCCCATCTATGTGAGTGTTGACGCTTGAATCTGTCAGGACCAAAATGAAAAACTCACGAGGATATGAATCCCCCTGAGTTTTTAGAGTGGTGGTTCTCCTCTTTGGATAAAATATATAACTTGAATATATTTGATTAGGAGAATGATTAGGAAGCAAACCCTGGGTTTTTATTGCTTGAATTTATGAAATGATATGGTATTCAATGACTTGATATAATCTTTATGTATAGCAAGAAGTCTCTTTACAATAAGAAAATATTGAAGGAGGGCTTCAACATCAGAATTTCTTCGTGTTCAACATCACATACACAATCTTATTAATCATATATAAGTGCATCCATGTCTTCTTCACAAGAAATAGGAGAGAATAATCTAATCATCTCAAATAATTTTAAAAGAGTACTACTATCAAGATCAAAATAGAATTTGATAGGTCAATCTCAAATACCTTATACTTAAGACTCAAAGTTACAAGATACAGTCGAAATCAACCCCAAAGCAATTCTTTGTGGAGTTTATTCATGAAAAAACATTCTTCATTACAAAAGTTTTGACATAAATGTATGTGTCTGTAAATACTCCATGATCATACAAGAAAAATATTTTGGAAGAATACAAGAACACTCAAAAACTCAACCTTGTGCCCAATTCAAAGACTCAAGCATAAAGCTATGAGAAATGGTGTATAAGAATAGAAAGAGTGGAGAAGATGGAGATCTCTTTTCTTTGATCAACAGTTTGGATGTGTATTCATGGTTTTACCTTCTTCTTCCTCTGATCTTCTGCCCTACCCCTCTTATAATTATGATTGTCCTCTACCTTTGATAAAGCCCTTCTTCTCTTTTTAAAATGAGATCTTCTAACTACTTGAGTAGTTAGGGGTTTTCCTCTCTTGAATTTCTCGTACAATTATTTTCTTGAAGTATTATATTTAATTAAATCTTCATTAAGTCTTCATTAATGAAATTACATCATCAATATACTCATATCTAAAATGGGTCCCTTTCCCTTTTGAATAATTTTTTATAAACTTTTATTTTTCAAAATTCAATTAATTTCCCTTTTAAAGAGGGGGACTATGTTTTAATTTTTTAGAAGTTTTAGTCAACCTTTTAGCCATGGAAATCACTTCATATGTGATATTCATCATCTTATATTTCCAACGATATAATTTTTTCCCAAACCCGTTGCTCTCATCTCAAGATATGAGCTTGTAAAGTTGAGTTGTCATGTAGGCCCATTAAAAATGAAGATGACTGATATTTTAATTTTAGGGAATGATATTTCCACTTTCATCCCTTCAAACATGTACCAACATCTTCTTCATCTAAATACCTTTCCAACGATATAAATTTTGCACAATTCCGATACCCGTAGCTCACGTTATGGCCTCCCCAAGATTAACACTCAACCACCATTGATCAAAATTGATGGGCAAATCTCATCCATTGGATGCATTTCATCATTTTCTTCATAAAATTCTAATTTTCTTCATATCAGTTATCCCACATGCATGGGATATTTTGGTATATAAAATTAAGTGCAACACAAACTTAACAAGAAACAATAAGAGAGGATATTATGGAGCTTGGAGGATTCGACCCTTAGAACGTTGTTGAATAAAATAATAATTTTGCATGCGAAGTCAACCACCAATCTGCCCAGTCATGACTGATGAGTTAACATCCACTTCCATGTGTCACAAATTTATTGGCTTCCATATGTCACCTTTCCATAGTTTTCCACATGTCTCCAATAAGAATCTTCCATGTGTCTCCATTAGTTAGATGCCATTTGTCACTTCTCCATAGGTTGCCATGTGTCATGAGTTAGGTGGTTGACAAGTGGAGTAATCTGATTAATTAAGGGTGCACCAATAATTCATTTCCATGTGGAAATATCTCATTGGTTGGTATCTCAAGTATGAAATAATGTTTAAGTATAAATTTTAGGTGTTGGAAGGTGAACGAGAGAGGGGGAAAGGTGCTATGGGGAAAATTCCCCCTAAACTGGGTCTAAGGAATAGGTAGAGTGATAACCCCCTAAAAGAATGAGTTATCTCTAATCTACCCCAAAACAATATAGACTAAGTGATGAGAGAGAGGGGAGATAAGTTTAAGAATATCACCTTGAATCCTTTCAGTTGATGTAGACCTCTTCCACTTATTGTTGCCTCTTAGATCACATATATCCTCCCAAAGCTAACCTGCAACAAACCAAGAACACAACACAACAACATATACAATCTCTAGTAATCACTTAAAATCCTAAATATAGATGTAAATGATCAAATAGATAAGAACATGTACACATAAAGTTTTGGGACAAAGATAATCTCTTTTATTCATAAACAAGATGAAAGGTTACAACATTTGCTTGCTGACACTACTCCACGAACCAAGTCCGGGATCCTCTGTCATGACTCCAAGTGCACCAATCCCACATAGAATTCTCACAACCAACATGCCAACATGGGAAGAAGAAAGATTTGCATAAGAAGAATGGATGGAAGGGAAAGTTGAGGATAAAAATCAAAGCAAAATGAAAAACTTGGGCAATGAGAGGGAAATTATTTTGCCAAAGTTTTCTTGTCTCTTTGTTCATATGTCTAAATGACTCCCCTAGACCCCTTTTTATATGAGAAAAATATAGTTATTCGGTTTGGGGAAGGGATACATAGGGTAAAATGCTTAGGAAACCCTTCATAGTTGTCAAGTGAAATATATGTGATCTATTTTGACATCAAATTGTCAACTCGGGGCTCGTAAGCTTCGAGGTGCTAGCATTGTATGTTCCAGTCTAGAGCTCTAGTCTAGCCTAATATAATCTAATGTCGTAAAACTCAAATGATAAAGAGATTAAATTAACTAGGAAAACTCGATTGATAATTCAAATGAAATCAATTCAATATTAATTTCTACAGAGATGTGCAAAGTATAAACAAGACAATATATTGAAATCTTTTCCATTAAGGAATTACTAGATACATGTGTTTTTGATTTCATTTAATCTATGAACATTTCTTAAAACCAGAAATTACATTACTGTACTTGAATAGGAAATTCTTCAATGAAATTATGCTAGTGTGCTTGTAGTCAGAGATACCTATGCTACTTTACTTTAAACAAGGAAAATAATAAATATACAGTCCCCCAAAGGTTAGTTCAGAACACAACGCAATGGATCATAGACAACTGTTATGTGCAATGTTTAAATGATCGGTCTACAAGGTAAAGCACAATATTTATAAATGGAAAGAGAACATAAGTATATATACACACAGTTAACTGATCAGAAATATATATATCAACAACTGAAGTGAGTAACCTGCACAAGAAAATTATGTAAGTACGAATCTATAGTAAGATAACAACACACACGAACTACTAGTGGGGCCCCCAGATAGTCACGGTACTCCAGCTTAAGAAACAATCACAACTTCAACGTATTAACTTGTATTAACATCAAAACTGAGTTACAGAGGCAAATTTAGTATAATAGTTATATTATCATTGTTGTTATGTTTTGAGAGGCCACCAATATTTATAGAGTTTCTAATATTACTGAGAGGTCGACCACTCAAAGGGTCGACACTCTCCTACAACACAAAATCATTAAAACAATAACAAAGAACATTTTCCTAAAAACTCATGCACTCAAAATAGAGGTCGAACGAAACTGTTTGAATCAAAGTAATGAGTTCCATAGCTGGAGGGTTCGAACATGTACAAAAACCATGTTTCGTATTCGCTAGGAAGAGGCCGTCGATATACCAACCTAGAACTACATTGTGCTCCAAGAGCCGAATCGAGGACCACAACATTCTCTCAATCCGTCCATAGTTGCAGTAAACGGCCCACGTGAGACCTAACTAGGCATATTAGGAACAAAACCCATGTGCTGGATTTTTCTAATTCAACATCATTCTCCCACAAATTGAGCTTGAAGTTCACTGCCTGGAAAAGGGCCAAATCGAGGGTTGGATCAAGGGTCGGATCGAGGTTTGGATCAAGGGTCAGATTGAGGGTTGGATGGCATTTTTGACTTGTTTCAATTAAAAGACAAATTTTAATGGATTGTGCTCATTTGATCATCATAAAATCATCAAAAATGAATACGAAACATACCTTATGTTGATCCATAACAAATTGATAGAAGAAACCTGATAATATCTTCAAAAAGGGATAATAGAGGTATGAATTATACGATCCGCATGTTCAAAAAGAGACTTAGAGAAGGAAAAAATTAGGCAAAACATGGAGTCAACAATAGCCCATAAATTCTATTGAAATACGTGCAATTTTATAATTTTTGCATTTTTTGGGAGTAAATGTAGGCTGACTAGCATACAACACACATATGTGCGTGGGTGGATTAACATGTAGCACATGTATGTACGTGGGCTGATAGTGCAGTAGGGTGCGTACGTTATCCAAAAACATTTTTTTTTTAAGGAAACCTCAGTAGTATGATTGACAAAGGATGCAAATGGATGGGCCAATGTCTTGGATGCATAAATGTGGCATTTTTGGACTATAACATATGCCCCCTAATGTGTGAGGTCAGAAGATCAATTGATGGTTGAAATACATTACAACATATTTATACAGTGGGAAGGCAGGGAGTCGAGTGAGCCCAAGACGAGTATTCGCGAGTGTGTCATCTGCAAAATAATGATAATCGCTACGAGGCAGGCATACCCATGCTCAGGATAAACTAAGCATGGTTACCAATCAAGTACACTACAAATCCATGTCATATAAAATAATCATGACTACGATACAAATAAGATTGTTTATATAGAACGTAGCCGCGCATAATACACAATGGAGCTACATCTCAAAATCATCTAAAGAGATACAAATAAAATGTGATATGCATCAAAACTTAGGTAGGAGTATAACAAGAGTGTAAGACTCACTACCCTGAGGTCTTCGACAAACCATCATGGAAAGACTGAAAGAACTTGAACAACAGGTACTGAACTTCATGGATTCTAAATATGAACTTGACTAGATTCTCGGGATGACCAACTCATGAAGGTCAAGAGACTAACTGCAGAATAAATGAATCAGGTTGGAAAACTTCCCTTGGAAAAAAATATGACAAGACAATGAGACTCAGGCAACATATTGTTGACATAAGTCTGTGACACATGAGGCACCACAAACTCTCCATATGTTTAGAAGAGTAACCAAATGAAGGAGGACACAAATTTCTATAACGATAACAACTTCCTAAGGTCATACTAGATCCCAATGCTTGCAGAACAAATGGAAGGATGTTCTTTGTCCAAGGGTGACTATCTTGTTGCCGATAAAATAGAATGTATATCCCATCCCCTCTTTTTGGAATATTTGATTTTTTTTATTTTTCAAATATTTAACGAGCTTAAAAAAGAATAAAAGAATGCTACGTTACAAAGGAGGAACGAGTGTTGTGGAAAAGAAAAATAGTTCCAAGTGCATGGAACATACAGATGCTCAGTGCAAGGAGACATGTTTAGGATAAGGACACTGAGGAAAATTCCTCCATGGGTCAAGGTGTCAGATCGCAAGGGAAAAAATGCTACAAGGCTTGCACCTAAGAAATGCTCTAAAGGTTCAGTAATTGCAACATGAAGCTAACATTAGGCCAAAGACACAATGATGAGACATGCAATGCGATTACAATATTACACAACAATACTCCTTCCATGTAAAGTTTTACTAGCCTAGAGAAAGTAAGCTCAACAGTTTTTCACTTTTAGGGAGTCTAAAAAAATCTAAAAGAAGACTCCAAAGTGATGTTTTTCATAAGGTTAATCTCCAGGGCCCGAAAAATAATAAAATCATACCAAGGAGAACTCTTCTGGTCACTAGGGCTAGAGCATTTCTTTTTCGTATTTAGTCCAGTCGGTCTGAAAAAGGGTTAAACTTATATCGAAGGGACGTCTCTTCAAAACCATTTTAACGAGTGTGATAGAGACAAGATCACTCGACTATATTTTCAATTTTAAGGAGTCTGAAAAGAACTTAACTATGGAATCACCTCCTTTTTCGTAATTTAGTCCCCTGAGCCTGAAAAAGTATAAAAAATAACTTAGGAGAACTCTCTCGGTGAGACATGTCTCCCGAGGCGTACCTTTTTCCTAGGTAATCTATTGGGTGGAAAAAGGGGTAAACTTATGCTGAATAGATATTTCTTCTGAACCAATTAACGAGTGTGAAAGGAACAAGGTCACTCGGAGATATTTTCTTGTTTAGGGAGTCTGAAAAGGGCTTAAAGAAGACTCCAAGGGGTTTCCTTTTTCATAAGTAATCTCCAAGGCCTGAAAAAGAGATAAACCAAAACCAGGGAGAATGGCCCTTTTCACAAATTTAGTCCCTCGGGCCCGAAAAAGGGTTAAACTTACACCTAATAATACTCTCCTAGCGAACTGTAGCTCCTAGAGCATACCTTTTCCGTAAAAATAACCATCTAGACTGAAAAAGGGGTAAACTATCGCAAGAAAGATGTGCTTTCAAATTTTAGTTTGACGTGCGTGAAGGGAAATAAGATCGCTCGACAATCCTTTCAATTTTAGAGAGTCTGAAAAGATCTTAAAGAAGACTCGAGAGGGGGCTCCTTTTCTTAAGCAATCTAAACAAGGCCGAAAAGGATAAATGAATTTTCGTTAGATGTCGCTTTCAAAGTTTAAACGAGTCTGAAAGACAACAAACCATGCTCTAGGAAGTCCCTCTAGTATAGGCCAGAAAAATATGAAGAAGAATGAGGCTTCAACACAAAGTCATGGTGGGACTAAAAGGATTCCCAAGCCTATATTAAACTCACAACATGGATGCCAAAATGTAATACAAGGATCTACCTAGGGCATCCATGGTAGGAAAGGCTCTACCATCTAATTACAACACTTCTAAAGTAGCATAGAAGGTTCTATGTCGCACTTCGGTGGGGTTGATCCTATGGCAAAGTGGAAAAAAGTCAACAAAATGCAAGATGCAAGGTGATGAGAACCTAACCTATATGCAAGTGTCAAAAATAAAAATTTACCACAGGATGATGTGAGTGTAACCCATCTCATAGAAACACTAAACCAAAAGAAAAAGTTCATAAGAACGACCTAAAGATCCCCCCAAAAGAAATGAAAGCACCCACCAAGCCAAGAATAGGGAAAAAGAGGACCAAACTGGGCCAAAAAGAGCAAAAAAAGTCTATAAATAGAGGTATACAACTCATTTTAACCATTGCAATTTGGAAAATAGCCAAAAAGTGAAAAAGCTCTCTTCTTTAAAACACAAATTCAAGGAGCTACGGTGGACGAAATGACTTCAAACTTGAACCAAGTAAGTACAAATGACCTCCTCCAATATTTCAATCCATCATTTTTTTATTTTATTTTTGTTTAGAGAGTGTGTGCCCTAAAAAATAATCCGGGTCTACATGTACATGAGTTGTTCACGCTCAACACGCATATATACGCGGGCTGAGAAAAAATCAGCATGCGTACATACATGACTGTCTTTAAAATATCCCACATATATCTCTTAAAGTATTAAAAAAATGAAAAAGGAACTAACCTAAAAAAAAATTCATGCATCAGGATGTATGTTCATTGGAGAGAGAGAGAGAGAGAGAGCATTAGGAGCTAGACATATTGGTTGAAGAGGATACAAGGGCCATTGCCATGGTAAAGTAGTGTGGAATGTGGAATTTGTTTCATTGCCCATTCATGAGGGCACAACCCAGGCTACTAAATCAATTGATAGAGTATTGGAACCCGAACATAGAGGCCTTCATGCAAGAGGGCCAATCATTGAATCCCACCACGAAGGACATATACTTCTTGACCGATCTCTCCAAGAGGGGTGAACCGGTTAACTTGAGGACTTTCCCTCAAGGACCACACAATATAGAGGACTACATTGGCATGTATTGTGAGGATGGCACTGAGAATGTAGGTTCTCAAGTGCCAATTTAGAAGATATAAAGCCTCAACCTATGGATAGTATTGTATATGATTGGTCGGATTACAAGATCCACAACACTTCACCAGGCCTCACGTGTTCAAATGCATTGTGCAGATTAGTGTTTACATGCCACTATATTTGGTTGGAGTACCATGATGCTCACTTGTATGAAGAAATAATTGACCGATTGCAGGAGAAGAAAGGACAAGAATTTTGGGTTTGGGACCGTATTGTGCACATTTATTTTTGAGAGAGTTCCAAGCCTTAGCCCACGAGAGACAGTACGAGGACATATTGCCTCATTTCCAGCACTACGCAGATGGGTTGCATTGATGCCTCAACAGGGAGCAAGGAGAGTGCAAGAGGCATTTGATGAAAATTTATTTGACTGGTGGGCCCATGAAATCCCTGTGATCGAAGACTACCCATACGTGGGGATCCGTTACCTGAGGGACCCTGATATGCATGTGCTCCCTGGCGAGGAGCGCAAAGAAATAGGTACACATCATTATTTATCTTTTAAAATTATTTCATTTTTATGGTAATTTCATAGTACTAACTTAGTAATTTATTATATATAGATGTGGGACCAGTATGACCATCTGACTTCACTAGGACTAGGTGTCATCCTTGAGAGGATGTCGGACCAGCAGTAGTGGGAGGGCCACCAACTGGAGAGGTTAAGAGAATATTGAGACAAGTAGAGAGGAACTCGATGACTCTCACCCATCCTATGTCGATGGTAGAGATTGAGGACCTACCTCCGGCCATGCAACCGTATGTGGTAGGAGTACCCATGACTTGGGTTCAACTATTACAACGTCTTGCGAATGGCGTAGTACATTACACTAGGGCCAATAGTCCTAGACCATAGAATTAGCAATGGACCTTATATGTGTCGAGGGAGCTCTTTTTTACACTCTCTTATGTGTTGAGGGCTTGAGCCCAGTGATGGATATCAACTCTATTTGAGGCTTTATGGCCCACACTTTGTACTTATGACATTATTTTAGACATATTATATATACAT
>ML832756.1:21077-55118 GCA_009831015.1 Picea engelmannii
TTCAGAATTCCAGAGGCAAAACACTTATCATAAATAACACCAGGGGTCAAGCAACTGCTAGGAGGGGTGCTCGTTTCCACCCAACCATAGGCTTAGCGACTCCCAGTAGATTTACCACTAGCCACCCCCGAGCTGAGACCACGATGCTGTGAGACTGCGTCTCTGTTTTCCATTGACCAGGAGCGAAGGTTGCAATCCTTCCTCTCTGCTATCACTCACTCTGCATATTGCCAGAGTTCTCCCCTCACATATGCCCCCCCAATCGCTTCTACCCTACGCCTTATCCTCTTGCGAGGTTGTGTGTAGCACGATTACCCTCGCACTGGCCAATCATGATGGCTCTACGGATGGGTGGTTCACCTCCCCATCCCTCATTAATTCCTGAGGAGCCATCTACCTACCACTTTGTGAGGAATTTAATTCGGGGCCAGCGAGTCGCTTTTGGTTCTCTGGGCCAGTGGAGTCCAAATACGATATTAATTCTCGGTGGAAGTTAACACCACCTTTCCAGGTGCCTTCCACCACCATCATGGTCACTTTTCTGCACATCCCCTCTCAACAGTCCTGCAGTAAAATTCATAATGTTATTCACATTTATTGACCTTTTACTCAAGGTCCATTTACATCACATATTCACATTTATGAGTTTGTCATAGTTCTTGGCCAGTCCAGTTATTTTTACAAACTGGGGGGAACAGGGTGTTATACAAACATTAAGGAGAATCCAACCTTACGACAAAAAGCTAAGTCCTGAATCATAGACTAGAATACTCAGTACATATGTAAAAAAAGAGTGGGGCCCTCTTAGCCATCCACCCATTGATTGTATGATATATGTCCTGGACAAAGGTGAAGAGCCTTTTTTTATTGTTGATCAGCCTCCTTATTTTCTTCTCGATAGATATGAACAAAGGTAATGGATCTGAATAATGAAATGAGATCATTGATTCTTTCCTTCCAGCCATCTAGATTATCCACCAAAATAGATCCTTTTCTATTGAGTAAGTCTATAACAATCTTGGAATCTCCCAGGACATATAGTTCATAAATAGAAAGTCTTGTAGAAAGTAATATGGTTTCCCAGGCTCCCATTAGCCCAACCCTGGATATGGTGCCCCTGCCACAATTTAATTTCCATCTATTATGAATGATCATCTATATTTATGACTCCTCCCACACCACAGAGAGTTCCATTTTGTTGGGCAGCCCCATCAAACCAGATAAGAATTTTATCAACAGGAAGATATGTAGTGGAAATCCTGGGTTTAGAAACTTTTGTAATTTTTCTCTTCATGCCCACAACTCCTATAACAGTGTAAACAACACGCTGCAAATATGGATTCCTTTCCTCGAAGAGCGCTTTATTTTGATCCATCCAAATATTCCCACAAGTAAAAGTGGGAAGGGATTGATAAATAGAATTCTGCGAAGCCCAGTTTTGGTAACACTCCACCAAGGAGTTGATAGTCCAACCATGATTGAGCTTAAACATTTTTTTAATCTCTACCCACACAACAGTAGTAAAAACAAAGTTCACAAAAATATGATTGTTCATCTCTTTTTGTTGTCTACATAGGTAACACATACCTGGTCCCTGCCATCCTCTATTCTGCAAGTTTTCCCATGTCAAGATTTTATTTTCAACTGAGAGCCACACACAAAATTTTAGTTTCAGAGGGAAATCCCAGATCCACATTATTCTTTTCCAACCACCTATCTTATAGTTCCAAATCTTATTTGATAGAGCTTCATAGACATTTTTAACTATGATTTGTCCCGATTTATCCCAACCTATCCATATAAGTTCATCTGGTCTGTCCACGAGCTTAATACCTAAATCTATCAAGTTCCTTATGTAGGAGTCCCATTCATCAACAATATCTTCTTCCAATCCCAGATCATCACTGCAAACCCATCTTTGAGACATCGAATCCCTGGTCAATACCCGACTCGCCTGAAAAAGAAGAGGGATGTTTTTTTGGTTGAGGATATTTATCAAATCTTGTGATAAGTATGAGTCCAGACCCATCCCCATAATTGCATCATGAACAACTAAAATTGAATGTCCTGATCCTGGTCTCGAGGCTATCCAATGAAGAATTATCAGTAAAGTGTCTCGAATATTTTTCCATGACTGTGAACCATAGGATGAATAAGATTCGGGAGAATGTAACCATGATAAAACAGTTCCATGTGGGAAATATTTGTCTTTGAGCACTCTTTTCCACAATCTCGGCTTCATCAAGGCCCGCCAAAGAGTGTTTGATGCCAAAGCCTTGTAAAAGATAAAAATATTGTGCAGCCCCCAACCACCATAATGTTTCAGTTTTGAAATGGAAACCCGACTGCATAAATTATAACTCGTCTTTTTTTTATTACCTAACCAGAGAAAAGTAAAATTCAGCCTTCAAATCTTATTTAGAATTGAAATCGATAAGTGAGCAAGAGTAATCCAGTATACAGGGAGGCTCTCCAATACAACTTTAATTAGGACTAGTCGTCCCCCCATGGAGAGCCATTTGTTGCACCAATGGTTTAGCCTTGCCTCATACCTGTCAATAAGCCAATGCCAATCTTCCTCCTTATATCGATCTGGCTTCATACGATATCCCAACTATTTGAAACCTGTAGATAATTCTTTGCTTGTGAAAGGGAGAATATCTTTAAGAGACTGTAAAGTTTCCGAAGGAACTCCTGAGAACATGTAAACAGATTTTTGAATATTTATTACCAATCCAGAAGCTCGACAGAAAACATGTAGAATAGACTGTATCAAGACCCATTCAGCTGGAGATGCTCTGGAAATTATAATAATTTCATCTACAAATAAGAGATGAAGGACCTTTAGCAGTCTATAAAACTTTATTCCCGTGAGAAAGCCCTCAAATTGTTCTTTCTTTAATGTGAGGCTAAGGGATTCCATAACTAAAATGAAAAGTAGAGGCGAGAGCGGGCATCCTTGCCTCATGCCTCTACTACTTTTGAAGAATGTAGATGCCTCACCATTTATTAGTATAACATAAAAAGTTGAAGTAATGCATGCCATTATCTAGTTGGTAGTGTGTAATCCAAAACCACATTGGAGTAGGATTAATCGTAGAAAGTCCCAATTTGTACAGTCATAGGCCTTTTTCAAATCCATTTTTAGAATAATGGCTTGTAACTTCTTATTTTTAATGCTATGTAGACATTTCTGAGATGTTCCGACTGCGTCCAGAATTTGTCTACCTTTAAGAAACCCAAATTGTTCTTCAGAAAGTACTCTAGACAAGATTGGTCGAATCCTCTTGGATATAACTTTAGCTATAATCTTATAACATAAGTTACATAGCGTTATGGGCCGAAAGTCACTAAAAAGAGATGGTTTATTTACCTTTGGAATTAAGGATATGAATCTTGAGTTTATCGAAGAAATAACCTTCCCTCTGACTCTAGATTACTCTACCATCTCAAGTAAATCCTGACCAACCAACTCGAAGAAATTAAGGAATAATTCGACAATCCATCCATCAGGTCTAGAGCTTTTATCTCTGGTAAAACCCTTAAGAATCTCATAGATTTCCTTTTTCTTCACATCCTTTTCTAGATTATGAAGATCGTCAACAGTCACAAAGTTTGTGAACAATTTAACTGAGTTAATCTGATCTAGTATTACATTCTGACCTGTTTCACTGAAAAAAGACTTGAAATATTTGGTTGCTTCGTCCTTAATAGCCTGTCGTCCCGTGTGTATTTCCTTGATATCATATTTAATCTGCCAAAAATATTTTTTGTTTCTCCTAAAGCTTGCAAAGTGATGAAAAAACCTGGTATTTTTATCCTCGTTTTTTATCCAAATCGCCTTGTTTTTGCGCCACCTTTTTTCCTCCTCCAATAATAATTTCTTTCTCTCCATATCAAGAGTGGTCAGAGTGTGGACCGGGACTTCAGGACAAGCTCCAATAGACAGTTGGGTGTAATAGAAATCAATATTCTCTTCGATCTTTGCCAAGGCCAAAAGATCCTGCTGGCGTTTCTTCTTGGCCCATACCTTTACTCGTGCTTTTAATAGAGTCAATTTATCAACCAGTATCCTTTGAGCACCGTTAAAAAGATGAAGACGAGGTCCATTCCATACATCTCTAACCATCCCAGCGAAGAAGTCATCATTCATCCAACCCGAATTAAATTTAAATGGATAGGCTACCGCCGGAATTCCAACTTTGAACTCTAGTAGAACATCTCGAGTCTTGTGTGACTCATCAACCGCGCTTTGAATATTTTCCATGAATGATACTCTTGTTGTACATATGCTCAAATAAATATTTCTATAATCAGAGATCCAGGCTCATCCTTTAAGGAAATGGGCCTAGCCAAGCTTGATATCTTTGATGCATCGTTTCTGAAAAATTATCTTCAAATGAAACCTTTTCAATCTTACGCAAGAGATATTTTCTTGCTGTTGGGAATGCAAATGTGCCAATGTATGGCATGTTTATAGATTAAACTTTTAGTTTAGACCAAAATTATCTCCGAAGAGTCTCCTCTCCAGGTTGCTTTGTTAACTTATCCTTCGGGGTTAATTCCTTAATGTAATATTAGTTAACAAGTAGTTAAATTGTCTGTTCAAGTGTTCGATAGTTAAACTGTTCATCCAATTGTTCGATCTACTCATATATATATATATATATATATATATATATATATATATATATATTTATATTGTTGTCATTGTTGTTGAATAATAAAAAGAGAAAATCTCTGGTTTTTTCCTCTCCATGTGTCGGTGGTATCAGAGAAGAGCCACGATTGTCAGGAGGAGAAAATTGAGTTCGAGGGATCCCGCGTGAGATATCTGACCACGTGAGAGCGAAGCGTGAGAGAACTGGAGGATTATCGTGTAGAGAGTCGAGGTAACCCTAACGAGTGAAGAGATAAACATGTTGTGGAAGGCCGTGGGAAGAGTCTGCAATGAAGAGGCCCCGAGAAAGAGAGGATCGATAGGATCGCACGCAGAGTCCGAAAACCCCCTCGTGTACAAACCGCTACAGAGAGTTGGATTTGTGATTCATCATTTGAAGGAGGAAGGAGCCACTGCGAACTACCATGGAGAAAATTGTTTAAGAAAAGAAGTCGTTTCTCTATTTAAGAATGTCCACTTATTTTTACTGGTGTAGAATTGATTTTTATATATGTGAGCAAGAGATGATAAGAATCCATCCTTGCTACCTTCCATATTCTAAAACAAGTCTATGATGAAAGTTCAATTTTCTAGTTGTTTATGTAATTTTTTTAGAACATAATCCTTTAAAAACGCATTCATTAATCTCGATAGTGGGAGTTGTGCTTTTTGGGAAAGAAAACTATCGAGACTGGTTCAGAAAAACAAAGCATACTTTGATTTCTAATGATTTGTGGGATGGTATGTGTGAAAACACTGATGAAAGAAAAGATGTCGATGATAGCAGTGAGCCAGAGGAGCCTACAAATTAAAAGGAGATTGGAATCTGAAAAAGTAAAGACAAAAAGGCTTATTCTCTAGAGAGAAAAATCCTTTGGGAAGAACGAGTCACTTTCCAATGCTGAAACTTTGTGTCTTACACAACAAGGGAAGAAGTCAGATAATACACCTGCTAGACAAAACACTAGCAGCAGAGGTCATGGCAGAAGACAATTTCACGGCAGGAGGGGTAAAATTTATCAAGGTGACAAACAACCTTCTCAATGACAACACTAGAACAAAGATAAGCAATCTATACAATGCTATAGATGTGGAAAAATGGGTCATAATGCTAATTTTTGTAGAACTCCTTGGGAGAATATTTGTGATAAGAAAGAGAAAAATCAATATAAAGATAAGAAACCATCAGAGAAAGGTAATCCTTCTGAATTTGCACATTATGTTGTCGCACATTGTAATCTCGGCATTGAATAAGTTTTTAGTGCTTATTTTTCTTCTTGGAATAACACTCGGTTGTTACAGATTGGAATCAGATGCCATATGACATTTATAAAAGACTTATTTGAGACATTCAATGATCAAATTGATGGAGTAGTTTACTTTGCAGATAATTCACAGTTAAAAACTTCTGAAATTGGTTCAGTTATACTTAAATTACCAAGATTTGTTGATTATATACTTCATGATGTTCTTTATCTACCACAATTAAAAAGAAATTGAATGTATCTTATTCATATAATAAAGCAGGGCCATTCAATTCATGTGTTCCATGGCATCATTGAGATTGGAAGAGCTTCTGATAATATGGTTGTCATGATTGGAGTGGAGGATGACAATCTTTTAAAACTAAATGGTACATCTATTAATGTTCATAATTCAACAAATTTTGGCTCATCATAGTGGTAATTTGTCTTCCAATTTGTTATGGCATGTTCGATTTGGTCACATTAATTATGATAGTCTCAGGCTTATGAAGCATAAAGGAATTAAAGGGCTTCCTACAATTCAAAGACAACTTTCTCAATGTGATGCATGTATTTTAGGCAAACACAGTAAACAACCTTTTCATTACTCTATGTATCGAGCTTCTAGAAAGCTCGGTCTTATTCATTCAGAATTATGTGGGGCCATGCTTGTTCCATCAGAAAATGACAATAAATATTTGATGACTTTTATTTATGACTATACTAGGATGTGTTTGGTTTATTTATTAAAATAAAAATATCAAGCTTTTGATACATTCATAGATTTTTATTTATGGATTAAAAACGAAACTCAACTCAATATTGGAACTCTTAGAACTGATAATGGTGGTGAATATACATCTATAGATTTTGAAAAATATGCAAAACAATGGTATCATTTTGAAAAATATTTTCAAAACAATGGTATCAAACATCACAACATTGTTCCTTTTAATCGACAACAAAATGGTGTGGTCGAACGAATGAATAGAACTTTGCTCAATATGGTCAGATCCATGATATTTTTTAAGAATGTCAAATTAATGTTTTGGGGAGAGGCAGTTCTTTGTGTTGTTTACATTAAGAAAAGAAGTCATTCTAATGCACTTCACAATAAAACTCCTTATGTAATGTGGCATGGCCATCTTCCAGTGGTCAATAATTTACAAATTTTTGGTTCCACCTGTTATGCTTTGATTCTTGAAAAATAGAGATATAAATTGGAAGCAAGAAGTAGGAAATGCATTTTTCTAGGATATTCTAATACTTCAAAACCTTATGGACTTTACGATGAAGAAAATATATATTTTTTTGTTTCTAGAGATGTTATATTTCTTGAGTTTGATAAAGATGAAATCATTGTTGACAAACAACTTGCTTGTGTTGATAGATTTCACTTTCAAAAATTATATCATGAATGGGATAATGAACTTCCAAATATTGAAGGGGGAATTCTTGTTCTAGATCAATATTTGAAATTTACTTCTACAACAACAACTTCTTCTTCATCTGATTCTCCCTTACAGAATGAGGACAAAGAAATTTCCAATGACAACAGGGAATTAGAACCAGTCCTTGAATCAACTCTTGAAGAACCATCTCTTGAAGCTGAGGAAACATCACATCAATCAGTATGTATATCAACTAGGACCAAGAAATTTCCAAGAAAGTATGATGAAATTGTCACATCTGGTTCCAGATAGAATGAAGGAAATGCAGAGGATGTTACTTTAAACTCAGGTAACAGTTTCCATAGTTCTTTTGATTGTGGATTAAATTTTTCTGTTGTTGATGAACCTTATTCCTTTCAACAAGCAATAAATAGTGATGCATGGAGAATTGCAATGCAGAGAGAGTATGATGCTCTAATAAAAAATGGAACTTTGAGGTTGGTGGACCCTCCATTTAGAACCAAACCTATTAGCTGCAAGTGGGTATATAAGAACAAGTATAACATTGATGGCTCTCTTTAAACAAAAAGAAATATGTGTATCAAAAGGATATTCTTAGAAAGAATGTGTTGACTACACATAAACATTTGTTCCTACAACAAAATGGGACATTATTCAAACTCTTTTTTTTTTAGCATCTCAAAAATGATGGAAAATTCATCGTATGGATGTTAAGATTGCATTCTTGAATGGAGACTTGAAAGAAGATGTTTATATGACTTATCTTGAAGGTTTTACTATAAAATGTCAAGAGCATAAGGTATGTAAACTGGTAAAATCTTTATATGGCTTGAAGCAAGTACCACGTGCATGGTATGAAAAAACAATTGAACATCTTCTGAAATTAAACTACAAGCATTTCAATCTAGATGATGCAACTCTATTTGTTAAGAAAGTTGGTAAATCAGTTGTTTATCTAGTTGTATATGTTGATGATCTAGTAATCACAAGAAACAATGATGATTATATAGCATCCATTAAGAAATACCTGAAAAAGGTTTTTGATATGACTGATTTGGGCCTGCTTCATTATTATTTAGGAATTGAAGTAGATCAACAACCAAAGCACATTTTTGTTTCACAAAAAAAGTATATTGGATATCTATTGAGAAAATTTGGGATGTAGGATTGTAATTCTATTTCTACTCCAATGGAGAAGAATCTAGCACTTACTTCAAATGAGGGCAACGCATTTGAAGATCCAAAAAAGTACAGGAAGCTTGTTGGAAGTTTAATTTATCTTACTACTACTCGTCCTGACATCAATTTTGTTCTAGGAATACTTTTTTGGTTTATGCATCAGCCCTGCGAAGGTCATTGGAATGCATCAAAACGAGTGCTCAAATATTTAAAAGGCACTCAATCATATGGAATCAAATATTCTAAATCTTTATACTTCCATCTCATTGGTTATTTATATTATGATTTTGACGAAGATAAAGAGCATGGAGTGTGTACTTCAAGTTATTTGATAACTCTTGGATCAACAACGATCACTTGGAGATCACGAAAGAAATTTGTATGTGTTGATTCTGCAACTGAAGTTGAATATGTTGTAGCAACTCAAGCCACAAAAGAAATCATTTGGCTTCAGAAAATACTTAAAGACCTGCAGTAGAAACAAATGACTTCAACGCCTCTACTTGTTGACAACACTTATGCAATTCAATTGGCCAAGAATCCCAAATTTCATGATCGAACCAAGCATATCAACACCAAATATTATTTGATTCGACATCATGTTGTGATCAAAACCATTCATCTCAGCCATTGTTCCACTTCATAGGAAATCACGAACATCTTTACTAAAGATTTGGGTCGAGAAAAAATTGAAAACATTTGAATGATGCTTGGGATGAAAAATGTCCCTTTGGACTAAGGGGGGAATGTTAACTAATCCTTCGGGGCTAATTCCTTAATGTAATATTAGTTAACAAGTAGTTAAAGTAGTTAAATTGTTCGTTCAAGTGTTCCATAGTTAAACTATCCATCCAACTGTTCAATCTACTCATATATATACATTTGTATTGTTGTCAATGTTGTTGAATAATAAAAAAAGAAAATCTCTAATGTTTTCCTCGGAGTGTGTAATGCTTACTAGTCTTCTCTTTATTCAACACATTGTTTGTATCACTTTTAGACAGTCAAATACTTCGAGGTATGGTAAAAATTAGCGAAGTAGAATCAAATAAGATATTATTGTCCAGGTACACAAGTTCAGAGATTTGTTTTTTTTCTCCTCCCCTAGTCTACATCATCTTTGAACTCAAAGTGGAATATAACAATGTGTCATTTAAGGAACCTAGATGCTCTACCTTCAAACCTTCTTTGGTTGGGATTTTTTCCTTGATGGTTTTCTCATGTTCCCCAGGTTTAGTCAAATTTTATGACTAAGAACATACAGGAGGATGATCTAATGAGTTGGAAACTTTATCGCTTTCATTTACCTTATGTGATTATGGAACCTTCATTAGAAAAAACTTCATTTAATGGAAACAACATGACACGAGATTTAGGAGGCTATATTATAAAAAGTGGTGATGTTTGTACTAGGGTGATGGTAGAGAATCTTTAGCTACATTTTTAAAAATACATTTTTAAAAATACAGGGATGTTTAATCATGAGGCTCTTTGGATTCTATAATTCCAAATCCTCTTATGGGGAGGAGGATTTGATTGAATAGAAGCATCTTGACCCTATTCTGATGATTCTGGCATGGGCCTCAACAATGCACAAGCTTTTGGAGGAGATATTTCTAAACAAGGCATTGACAACATCTTCAAAGTATCCTCCTTTCCAAAATTTGGAAGCTTGCCTTAGAATTTTTTACTATACTTACATAAAAGTTTATTTGTAGTTCATGGGGTCACATCCTCCATTTGTTGTGGACTCACTAAAAGGATCTTTGTAATTTTTGGACTCACAGCCTCCATAGGTTCCGATTCACCTTCTCAATAGATGCTATCAATTTTGAAGCAGGAAAAACTATGGAGTCAGTACAAGTTGGTCCATGTTTGGGCACTGGTGTCAGCACGCTAAATAACTCCTCACAATCACACTTTATGCCTAGTGGCCACGCTACCAAGGATGAAGGAGGAAGATTTTTTGCAAAATCATCTAGAGAAACTAAATTTCCTTCATATGCAATTGAAGATGGAACAGATGGTGAAGAGGGAATTGTATGCCTCTTCACATTCGTTGAACAATGGCCAAACGATTGTCCAAATTTGGGAACCCACTCCTATAACGTTAAATGTATTCATGATAATACCTAAAGGAATCACTATAGATCACATAAATCCAATTTGTTCGCAAGGTTGACCTTATGAGCAGGAGCCACAAGTCCATCAATCTCATTAATGATCCGAGATAAAATTGCATGGATGGCATGAAGACAATCAAGAGAAGCATCGACAAATCCGGTGTTATATTTCTGAGATTCCTTTACATTTTTCTTCTTCTGGCTCGTAAGATGGGGGAAGTTTGAGATGTTTAATAGTGACTTTCTACCAGATTTTCTCTTGATGGACTTCAAAATTTCTGCGAAGTGATTCAGATGAAAAGAAACCCAAAAGGAAAAATGATGACAATCAGTCCCTCCTTTGGCCCTGGGGTTGGTTGAAATGGATCGTAGATTTACAAGTAGTAGTTGAGGAGGAAGAGTGGGCTTTCTTACTTTGAATTCCAAATGTAATCAATTTTGAAAACCCATTTTATTGTTTTGATCTTGCACCAATAGTACAAATCCTCTCTTAGCCCGCTGAAGAGAGTACCTAGAAAAATGGAAAACTTCTTTACGAAGCGAATCACAAATCACAATTCCAGAACTAGAAAGCTAATATGTTAAGTGAGAATCTATTTGGTACATAGGATGTACACTATTTATCATCTAACTGACAGGAACAAGATGAGGCAGTGAGCCAATGATAACATAGTGTATGATTAATATTTCCTAGACACCATTTCCTTCATCAATTTTCATTTTCCTTCCTATAAAAGAAAAGAGAGAATCTACTTGGTACATCCTATCCATGAGATGTAAACTATTTATCATCTAAGAACATGAAAGCCGATACTTAACTCAGTGCATGATTAATATTTCCCATACACCATTGCCTTCATCAATTTTCATTTTCCTTAGTATAAATCTCAAGCATTTATCAAATTCATTCATTGAATGGATGGTTCATAACTGTCCATAAATATTTGTTTTGGAACCATATGGATATTAACATTAAAATATTTTTTTAGGAGTGCATGGGCCCTACCCACAAACCCACAAAAGTAGAGAGGGTGTATGACTTCGTTTTCCATTCATCTCTCCTTTTTCCATTTGAAACATGACTTCGTTTTCATGATGCAAAGACTTAAGGCTCATCCATCTGTATCATAATAATAATGGTTTTACTGAGAACTCTTCTTGGTCATCCCCATTAACCCCTCCAATAATAATAATAATAATCTATTTTTAAGGTTACGACCAAGCCAGACACCAAATTGGCGTATGAGACCCCCTCCACCCAACAATTTTACCGATAAAGTCTATGGAGGTATACATAATAATACTCGAGTGAGAATAATTGAACTATGTCTTGGTTGTAGCATAATTGACAGATAGAAATGGAACACAACTAAGCCCCAATGCTACAGTTTTACTTTATCCCTCCACTACAGTCCATGTGAGGCACTCTATCTGAGGCATGGCCAGAGACAAAACTCAATTTCAATATAGTGTTGTTATAGCATGTTTTGTAGTTAAAGCATAAATTAACTAGATTTAAATGGCACAAATTATAGCACAGAGACAACAACAATCACATAAATTAACACAACAATTTTACGTGGTAAAACCCTATACAGGGAAACATCCACGGGACAATGATATTTGGTTTATATATTGTTCAAGGGAGATATTACATCTTCCAAACCAAGCATACACACACTCATTCCCTCATGTGCTTTGCCTCTACATGCTTACATAGATATATAGCAGTTCTCACTCAATTACATGAAACTGATTATAATTAATGTGCTCTTATCCCTACTCTAATTCTATCTTATTTGACCCAATTAGATATTGAATAATAGGGGCCAAAAAATCTTCCCAATATCTAAATATCTATGTAAATTAGTTGGCACCAATTCAACAATCTTCACCTTGAGAAAAATTTTACCTAAATATCATTGTCTAGTTTATTCATCACCTATGCTACAAACCAAGAGAAGCCAAGCACCACTCTAGCTTCTCTAATAACACTGATTTTGCGAACACATCTATATGATTTGATCGAGTTTGGATTTTCTAAGGGATCACTCCACCTCCAACATGTCTTCCAAAATGATGCTTTGAAACATATGTTAAGGTAGATCTTCTTCTATCCAAAATACTCACAAAATCTAAATTACAATTATCACAGATTAACTCACTGTAACCATTATAGGTGACACTTGTGCCTCTAAAATTATAAAGCACCCATTTCTTTGTTTCACCTGAATTTGTCATCTGTCTGACAACATCAATTGAATGTGAAATATATGGTCTTAAACATTTCATTGCATACAATAGACCTCCTACTGAAATGACACATGGTATATGAGACATAACCTTTTCTTCTTTATAAACATGACCTAAACTTGAAGAAAACTTATAATGGAAAGCAACAAGGATATTAAAAGGTTTCACAATATTCAAATTGAACTTCATCAGTATTGATTTCCATTGTGATCACCATAACTTACCATGTATACCATCTCCATGTACTTCTGTGCTCAAAATTTGTTTTCCTTCTCCTTGATCCTTCATCTGAAATGTCTTGTCCAAATGAGCCTTTATCTCACTAATCTCAACCATTCTTCGGCTTGCAATGAGCATATCATCAACAAATAACATCAATATAATGAATTCACTATTAACAGTATAGTCATACTTACCCCTTGAAAAAATTTGGCTCACCTTGAAGGATTCAAGCCTCGTGTAGAGTTGCATGGGTACCATTAGGCCATACATGAGTCCTCTAGCATGAAAAAAAACATTTTGTTGTGATCTTGAACAAACCCTTATAGTTGTTCCATACACACTATATCTTTTTTATTGACGATTTTTTGAGAAGTAGGATCCCACAGTCTACATCCCTTTTCTTCATCATCATAACTAGCAGAGATATAAAACAACCAGGAATTTAGAAACAATGTTTCTAAGTCTGGAAACAATTTACAGCTTACCAATACCTACAACTCTTTATTTCTTATATGACCTTGCTTCTTTTTCCATAAAGAAGAAGATACAATTGTCACATCATATGCTACTTTAGTACTGCCTTCCATCTTATAAAGGTCATCAACCTTTGTTTCCTTCATCACTACTAAATTGTATTTTGACACTTTAAGTGCTCCACCTTGACCTGTATACTTATATCCACCAGAATCCAAAACCCCTAATGAAATAAAATTCAACTTAAGCTCAGGTACATATCTAACATTCATTAATTCTCTAACAATACCATCAAACATCCTAATTATAATGATGCAAACCCCAACAGTTTTACAAAAAATACAATTTCCCATAAACACTACACTCTCATCAAGAGATTGGTAAGAAGTGAATCGATTTCTATGTGAGAACATGTGGTGGGAGGCACCCGAATCTAACTGCCATTCTTCCTGATATTGTAAACTACTAGAAATGGATAAAACTTCATCAGTCATACCTGAATTCATTGCAGCCAAATTTTCTTATTTCGTAGAGTTCTCATATTCTTTTCTTTCCCAGTAGCATCTCTTGACATTCCATGTTTTTCCATAGTACCAACATTTTTCTCTACCCTTTCTACCTATTGACTTAGATCATGAAGAACTTCTTTGATTCTACTCTTTGGGATGACCTCTGATCACCATTGTCTCTGAATTTGAGGTTTCTTGACTAGACTTTCTCTTCATCTCCTCAGCCAACAAAGCTCCCACAATAAAGTCATAATCTAAAACATTTGTTGAGCTAAAGCTAATAGAGGTGACTAAACTATCCCAAGACTCAGGAAATGAATACAATAGTGTAATAACCTTATCTTCATCTTTGAGTTTAACTTCCATACTAGTCAATTGAACTATAAAGGTATTAAAGGTATTTAAACGATCATCAACTTCCATACCTTCTTTCATTCACAAACTGTATAATTGCTTCTTCAAGTAGATTTTTCTCGTCAAGGTCTTTGTCATATACAAACTTTCCATTTTTCTCCATAAGCCTATTGTTGTATCCTCTCCTACAATATTAAACATAACTTCATCTACTAGACATAGATGAATGATACTAAATGATTTTGCGTCTAGATATTCTTGTTCCTCATCCGTCATGGTTACTAGTTTCTTTGTCCTTCTCGCCAATGTTTTTTTCAACCCTTGTTGCACCAATAGAACCCGCATCTTGAGCTTCCACAGCTCAAAATAGTTTTTTCCATTAAACTTTTCCACTTCAAACTTCGAACTCTGCATCTTTTCCATTAGGACAAATCTCCCAATACCACTTCTAATAAAAGAGCTTTATATTATAAAGAATATATTATAATTCAAAAGTGTAACTTTAAGGTATGGTTCAAAGTTAAACCAAAAAAGATTTGATCTAAAAGAAAATATATAATATATATCTTTAAACCTTTTATGAACATTCAACTTTTCAAACAAATAAACATCCACCTCATAAATAATGATATCCTCTCATTTATAAAAGATGATCCTTCGTAAAATTATAAAAGGCCTTTGTTTATACAATTTCATACATCATCCATATACCTTGTGCATAAAAAAAATAATAACATGTCATCATTCATTACCAACCACGGAAAGTCCACTCCATAACTACTTTCCACATCTGTTACTGAGATGATGCTCCCCCACTGTTATGCAATGTGCGCACAGGATACTCATGCCACCCTGTACATGGCACGTCTCTCCAATAATGCTTCACAAGCCTTACACTAGGAGCATCTAGATGCGGAAAATTTAGGTTCCGAAGGCAGGTAGCATGGAACGCTCCTCCAACACTCCGAAGGGAGTGTCCTCGTAAAAAATGACGCCCCTTACAAGGAATTCAACTTCACATGAAAAATCTCGCCCAAAATATCTTGTACTCACGAGGATTTGTTCGAATCTACTTGGCCTACCTGTTTCACCTATTATGATACCACTTGTGTGCAGTGGAAGCATAAATTAAGCAGATTTAAATGGTACAAATGATAGCACAGAGACAACAACAATCACATAAATTAACACAACAATTTTATGTGGTAAAACTCTATACAAGGAAACATCCACAAGACAATGATATTCAGTTTATATATTTTTCAAGGGAGATATTACATCAACCAAACTAGGCTTACACACTCACTCATTCCCTCATGCGCTTTGCCTCTACAGAACTACATAGATATATAGAAGTTCTCACTTAGTTACATGAAAATAATTACAACTAATGTGCTCCTATCCCTATTCTAATTTTAGTTGTTTTGACCCAACCAGATGTTGAATAATAGGGGCCGGAAAATTTGCCCAATATCTAAATATGTGTGTAAATTGGTTGGCACCAATTCAACATAGCATCAATGTGGTTTGTTCTCATGACCAATGTATTTGGGATTTTGGTCAAGTGGAAAGAGCAATCAATTAGATAACATTTTTAAGTCATATTGTCTGATTATGAAGTCAAACCATGCCATCTCAAATAGAGGCGAATCAGGAGATAGAAGAAAATGAAATAAGCAGTAGTTTGTTTTAACCATTGTTAAATGTAGAGAAGTATAATAACCCTCAATAAATCATTCTATATGAATTGTAATTCATATTAAAAAAAAACACCTCATAGAAAAAACTATGCTAACTAGAATCATGACATGTACCTTGAAAATATCCATAGGCTCTAATAATTAGAACCATAGCTCTAATACCATATGTAAGATACATTAATCATGATTACATAATTCACAAAAATGAGTGAGTTGTTAGAAACTTACCTGAGATTTGAAGAAATAAGCTTACTTATAATGTTATGAATGTTAAATTGTTGCACTCCAATCTTTGATCCAGTATGATTCAATAGAGTGTGGGGGATGATTCTCCTCCCAACCAACCCTTGAATCATCATGACTAAGAGCCTCTGAGCCGTCAATCAACTACTTATGCCAGCTTCCAATCCTTTCCATTAATTTCCCAACCAAAACATGTCAAACTTTCTTCTCCACATTCATTATATATAACTCTTCTTACCCATCCATGCAAGAAGTTACATGCATGAGTTACACTTGTCATGAAGTAATTAATGATGCAATTTTTAACAATTTATTTTATTACAATTTCTTATTTATTTATTTATTATTATTATTATTATTAATTTAGCGTATTATTATATATTTTTCATTTTAAGACCATTTTATTATTATTATTATTATTAAAATAATATGGGGCATTACATAATTCCCTTGTTTTAAATCAGTCATGGTATGTGTCCCGATACCCATTCTTATTTTACAAAAAATATGAATTGTTCCCATATTCCCAATCAAAGGCCTTGTTCATGGCCATTGAGTATGAGAAAGATTTGTTTAGGGATTGAGGCCCTTGTTTTAATCCCCCAAACATGGTGTATTCCAAGTATGCTCAAAATGTTTTGGAAATTGATTATAAGCATAATGTACATTCTGATCCATAGAAAAATCTGAATACTTTGAAGAAACTATCAAATGTTGTCCCAAATCAGATTCATACTTACATTCTTGCTGCTCCAAATCTGAACTATACTCATAGTCTTTTTGTTCATGTGTGTGCATATTTTCAAAGTATGCTTGATATCGAATCCTCTTGCAAGCCCATATGTTCTCCTCGACTTCTTTAGCATCCTCAAAAAAATGTCTTAACCATGAAGATTTTCTTTCTCTCAAGAGAACGACAAGATATGGATGTTGAGCCATTTCATAGTACACTATGGCAACAATCTCGAAAGGTCGGATTTCCAATGAAATTCTATGATATACACTGTAAAACCTCTTGTTGAAGAAAACCAAAGATTCTTCTTCCCCTCTCCTCAAAGCATTAAAATCATCCAAGTATTGATCAAGGGACTTGTTCTCACCCCAACACTTTAAAAAGGAATTGCATAGCTTGATCCAAGAACCAATAGAATTGACTCCAAAACCTTTAAACCACACAACAACATCTCCAAAAAAATATTTGGAGAACAACCTCATTGTAACATTTTCATGTACTATCTCAAATTGATCAACAAATCTCTCAAAGGATCCCAGATGCCTCTCGGTTGTAAGATGATCCTCTCCATAAAACTAGGGAAGATACTTGAATAAGTCAAGAGGGTAAGGATGAAGATAATATGGTAGCCTTAAAGGTTTAAACATTTTGTCTTTGATTCTAGTTTGGACAGTAGTGGGCTGAAAATGAGATTTAACAAACCAAAGGAAAGGCTTAGCAGTAATAGATCTGAGAAGGAGATAAATCAATTTCATCATCCTCATGGTTACAAGGCTAATCAGATTCAGGAAGGGCTTGAGTACATACATCATATTTCTAAATAGGCTAAGGTGAGAAGACATGATCAACATCTACAACACAAGTAGTATGTAGATGTTCTTCTTCCAAGGATGGATATATAAAGTAAGGCTTGTGATCATCCGAATAGACAAAGCAAAGGATAACCCTCTTTATATGTAAATGGAAAGAGAGAAATGAGTTGATAGAGAAAAACGAGAGTTCATGGAGAAAACTCATGAAATGATACCTGGTTTTTCCCTTCCGTATAGTCATCTTTCGGTCAACATGATCCTTCCTCCAGTGGATTCTTCAAATGTGGAATCACCAGGTAGATGATTACAGTAAATTTTTGTGTCCCTCTCTTGTCTACCATCAAGAGTCATCTCTATGTTGTTCTCCCCAAGAAGCTTTCTTCACTCTGCATTCCCCGACAATGACGCCAAAATGTTAGCTCTCCAATAATTCACCCCAGACTGCAGATTGGAGTGCTTCACTTTAAAAAAGCATTGCACTTTCTTGTAGCAACTTGTTTTATTTTTTTTAAAGCTTGAACACTTCAAAAATTATGTCAAGAGTCAAGAAATGTTTCGAAATGCCATAAATGTTGATATATAATCATTTAAGGCTGAAATTGAAAGGATGCAAAAAATGAAAGTTTCAATAGTCCTAGAACAGAGTGTTTGCATCACATTTCGCAATGCCAATATGAAAACCAACCAAAACCCATTTCTCAACCCTCAAACATGATTAACACTATCATGGAGTACCAGGTGGATCTAGGCTTGATGATGACATCTTTGAATTAGCACAGGAGTGTATGCAAGTTGTCCAACCTCCAACTCTCTCATTCAACCAGTTCGCAGTGAAGTTCGCAGTGCCTATCACCAATTCAAAATGCCTGATTCAAACAAGATTTTCATGCTTCAAGGAGACTGTTAGGATGTCCAAATACCTGATCCCTACAAATTTGTTAAAAATAGGCTCTGAAAAAAAATGAAATCCCTTAGCATGAAAAAAAGGTAATGATGACAATGAATGAATGGAGCACATGAGTACATTGTGAACTCTCCCAGTGAGTTGGCAGCACATACAAATGTATTTAACTTGACATTTAAACATATGAATGATGACAAAGAGAACCTTTTATACAACTGAGAGGTGACATGTCATGGTAATGATGTAAAAAACCAAAGGTATAACTCATGGGGATTCTTACTTGTCATGATAACAATCACATAGCTCAAACTTTAGACCAAGGCTATACATATCCTTATTCATTTTGAAACCAAATATAACTTTATGATTACAACCTAAAGACTCAACACCTATGTCCTATAAACCTTATGACTCAAAAAACAAAACCAAGGTGATTTGTTTTTACCCATACAATCTTATGTGTTAATAGGGCTATAATTTGATTGAACACAAAAAATGTAGTAGTCTTACCATCAGAAAAGTAGTCTACGACTACAATAATATGATGATTTCCCCCAGCCAAAGTTGGGTTGCAATCCATAAAATACACCCCCCACTTGGTGAAGGGACCGACCTTGATGACTGGGTGAAGAGGGGTTGGATGCGAGTGTGCCTTCCAAGTGAACACCTAGTAGGGGTTGTTATAGGATAATCCCCCTGCAGACAAGTGGATTTCCTCTTGGATACTAGACCCCTATAACCAAGACAAAAAGGTGCTAATGTGGACACTGACATTCCTTTTCATGAAGCTAAACTATTCAAGGAAGAAGAAGAAATAAAGATAAATGCCTTTACCGACGTTTGTCCTTGCTCGATCCGGGCTGATATTGATCTCCAAGTTCTTTAGAAGGTCTTGCAATACAATGAGCAGCAAAAACAAAACATATTTCCTACTCTTCCATGATTAGCTTCATAATAGATCTATCAAAAGAAACAAGTTCATGAAACATACACAAACTTAATGGAAACAAGCAAAGCACATATTTATATTAATGAAAACAAAGCAAAGTGCTTACAACCATAGATGTAGATGCAGCAGCTTCATCAAGCTCTCTTTTTCTAGAGCCTTTGCTCAAATGATCCACCAACAGAATTCATGTAACTTCATTGATATCTTCCTTATGAGATCATAATTTTGATGCCTTCCTATTTCTCCATATGCTTTTACCATGAGAAGGCCTCCTTATATAAGCTTGGAGAGACCCAACCACCCTAGATATTCTTGGGATAGTTTGAGGATATTTCTCTTACAGTTGTGGATCCTCCCTAAGATCCATCCTTGACCTTAGATTCAAATCCAACTGATATCCAAGATGAAGGGGATGTTTCCCTGATTTTCCTCAACAACCTAAAATTTTCTCAAACATGCCAGCACTCCCCCAAAAGGGTGCACAGAGTGTTGCAATGCTCCCCCAAAGGAGGGTACAGAGCGTTGTCACTCCCTGACAGTGGAAAGGGGAGCGCTGCCCAAAATTCCTTCAAAAAATCCCAACGCTCCCCCAGAATGGTGTCCTGAGTGTTGCAATGCTACCCCAAAGAGGGGTAGGGAGTGTTGGCACTCCCTAATAGTGGGTAGGGGATCGTTTCCCATCAAAAATCATTTTTAAGTGGTTTTTTCCATGGAAAATTCTTTGTACTCCTCATCAAATGATTTCTCCTTCTTAAACCAGTCTTTGAAGGTGTCTTAAGTGTCCTTATGATGTTGTTAGAGACACGACATAGGAAAGATGGCAGTATGATGTCTGTGACACTTGTGGCTAAAAATGTGACACTTGCAACACTAGTAATGATGACAATGGGTCATCATTGAAATGAGTAATTTTGATGTGTAATAAGGGTGATACTTCTTGACTTCTTTAGCACAATATTTAAAAATAAAGGGCCAAAAATAACCAACTCACAATATATTTTGGGATGTCGCAAGCCCAGATAGATGACCACCACAAGCCCTACTGTGATAGACATTAAGACCGTACTCAGCCTCCTCCTAAGTCAAGCAATGATGCAAGATATTATCTATGCATCGACGAAACAAAGTGTCATCGACAATAAGGTAGTTCTTAGCTGGATATTATGTACGTCGTCAATCATCTCTCAAAATATGTTGAGAGTACTTCAAGATTTGAAGATAGATCAAAATGTCTCCATACCAGGGGTCTGAAGACAAGACAAGGAAAATGTGTTCATCTGCAAATGAATCGACATGAATAATGTCCTCATCTAACCGAGAGAAGTCTAATATTAACTTGGAAAAAAATAGATATTTCTTGGATTTTGTCGAAGAAAAATTGAGACCAAACTCTTGTAAGATGACAATCCATTTATTATGTTTTCCTCCTATGATACGCCTAGCAAGGACATATTGAAATGGGTTGACATCAACAACTATGGTAGTTTTGCAAAGAAATATATAGTACCGCAATATTTGAACCATATGTATGAAATCCAAAGATAGCTTCTCGACATGAGAGTACTTGAGTTCAAGAATGACTAAGTTTTGATTAAGGTAGTAGATGATGTGTGCATGGAGCTCATCATCCTCCTGAAGTAAAACCATATCAATCATCCCTTTAGAAGCGACGATATAAATAAAGTAATCTATGTTGTAGTCTAGAGGCTTTAGCAGAGGTGTCAATACCAAGAATTTCTTAAGATCATCAAAGGACTTATGGGCTCACTCATCCCATATAAATGGAGTGTCCTTATTCAAGAGACGCATGAAAACCTTAGTAATATTTGCATAGTTTACTATAAACCAATGTAAGAAGTTAGATTTCCCATGAAACCTTGAAGCTGACGAATGTTGCATGGGGAAGGCAATCAAAGTATTTCCTCAACCTTTAAAGGATCCACCATGATCCCAGTCTCAACGACTAATAATCCTAAAAAATGACCTGACCTAATGCAAAAGATGCACTTATGAGGGTTCAAACAGATGCGATAACAATGACATATCTCAAAAAATAGCCAAAGGTGAGTAGAGTGATCCACTCTCTTGCAAGAGTGAGTAGTGAGATCATCGAAGTAGGATTCGACTATATGCTTGAGATCATGAAAAGCGAAGGTCATGGCTCGTTAGAAGTTTTCTCCAGCGTTTTTTCATTTTCGTATGCAAAAGTACCCCAAGGAAAAATAAATTTTGTCTTATGTTGATCCTCAGGCTTAATCTGAATTTGGTTGTATCCTGAAAATTTGTCCATAAAAGAAAAAACCTTTCTTCCCGCACACTCATAGAGAATCTGATCAATGAAAGGTGCCGGGATGTTGTCTTTAGGACAGGCCTTATTCAGGTCTCGAAAATCCATACACACACGGATGGTTCCTTGCTTCTTATTCATGGGAATAGGGTTGGATACCCTTTCATTCAAGGGAACCAGGTAGATAAAGCCTTCGTTAAGTAGTTTCTCCACCTATTCCTTAATAGCAAGGGCCTTCCTAGGATTAATAGCTCTAAGTCATTGTCGAATAGGTTTAGCATCAAAGTAGGTTTTAATCTCATGTTAGACAATGCGAGGGTCGATTCCTAGCATCTATTCATATGACCAAGAGAATACATCATAGAATTCCTTGAAGAGATTGGTGTAGATCTGAATTTCTTTAGGCGAACAATCTTCACCGATATATACATTTTCAATTTTACCAGGAATGCGAGAGATGTCGATCGTGATGGTAGGATAAATACTCGCCATGTTTCCTTTGGCATAAATGTCGTGCGTATCAAGTGGAACTAAGTGACCGAATATCTCACTCAAGGTAGATCTGAAGTCATCTTGTTTGATCCTAATAAGATCTAGGAGGAATTAAGAGCGATGATGCATATCATCCCATGGCCTATCAGAACCATTCATGGATTCTACAATTGTTTCATCCAAAGGTAAATTATCATTGAGTAAATCATGCGAGAAAGGCAATGAAGTGGCCCATATGGGCTGGAGAACAAGATCCTCCTCGTCCATCTGTGAGGGGATAGGGTTTGGATTGACAGTAGAGTCAATAACATATTGATACACTATCTCTATCGGTGACAGTGGAATCACCAGTCTAGTATGTGACTGACCTTCACAAGACAAGTTCGGGGAAGGTAGTGTCCAAGGATCGTTAAAATATGAAGTGCGGAAAGGAATGGGCCTCAATGATGAAGCAGACCTATTGGACATGGCATAGATATGATGACTTGGTGCCACAAAATCAAAGGTGCCCATAAGGGATGAATACATTCTGACACCAATATCCTCATTTGCCGGTTGAGAATTGTCAATCACGGGGATTGAAGGTCCAATTGATGCATTGGGGCTAGCATGCGCAAAAGACAACTAATTGATCGTCATGATTTTCCCATCGTGAGGAAAACATAAAGTATGAAAAATGGATGATATAACTGCAGTCATGGCATAAGTCCAGTTACGCCATAGTAATAAGTTATAGTCAATGGGCGCATCAACCATCTCGACATCCACCTCTACTATATTTCCACCTAATTGAACCAGAAAGGTAGGAATAATACCACGAGGATGGAAAGAATGACCATCAAATGTGGTCAACATGGTTGGAGATTGAGAGAGGGTTGGAGAGTCGATGGCTTTCCAATAGGTTAGGGACATCACACACATTGCAGCACCTTCATCGATAATAGTACATTTGATGGTATACTTTGACTAATCCACATGGATTTGAAAGGCCATGTGGTAAAGCAAGCAAGGCTTCACATCTGTGACATCAAGATTTATAACCTTATAGCCACAAGGGTCTAGAGCTCCTAACGCAAATAACAAGGCATTTCTATGTGAAGGACATGTCTGGAGTACCTCCAAATCTGACATCACGCAAGAGGTTTGACCTAGATCCTAAAAAATAGAGTAGTTCTGGGAAGATCTAGCATTAGGGTTGTGAGTAAAGTGTTTGTGTACTCCTTTCAGAATACGAGGCAGAGGCTATGGATTTTCAATTTGTAAAGGTGTATCTAGAGGAGGGGGAGACTCTAGACCTAGAATAGCTTGTGAAGAATTGTAATCGCGAGACCGACTGGATACATTAATCTAATACTTAACCATATTTATGCATAGACGACCACCTTCATGTGCTGGTGGGTTTTGACTCTCACTTGCCACATTTTCGGCATTAGAGGAGCTTGAGGACATGTGTTGATTATGTAGAAAAGGGTTAGTGAGTACAATGGGCGATACAGATAAGAGCCTCACAACTTCCTCGTGTTTGGGGCACAAGTGGGTAAGGTGATCATCAAAACAAAGCTTACAAGGGAATTTCACCTTCTGCTTCTCTTTCTTTCCATCACCAGCATTAACCTTCAATATATCATTGTTATCATTTTCCTTGGGTTTATTATCATTCCTCCCACCCTTATGATTGTTACCATGTCGTTTATTTTTATTCCCTTGTAGTTGTTGGTTTCCATTCGGGTTGGTCAATGACTGAACATAATGTACATCCACCAACTGAGTGGGAGTGGAGGACACAAACGAATCTTTTCCTCCAATAGACTAGCTTAGAGACAACTCTTTGAACTAGTTTGTCACCAAGTCTATAGATTTAAAATTTGTGGATCTTATAATGCCATCGACATGAGGCTCGATCTTTTGTCTAGGGTCATAGTTTGACCTCAGTGTATCAAGAATAATTTAGTATAACATCCCAGATTGAGCATATATGATATCTAACTGTTTGGATTTGAAAATACCATATTTCTCTTTTATTTTTTCGAGGGACGTCTAATCTTCAATGACTTTTTCTGAAATATAATCTTCAATAATTCTTCTGAGCCAATCATGTAGGTTTGTTCTTCCTCTTTTCATCAACCTCGGGCCTAAAATATCTTCGAGTGTCAATATACACATCACATGATTTGTTAATGTGATGAAACAATCCTTCTGGGATATCTTCAAGGAATATTTTGTGTGTCTCTAAAAAGAACCACGATCTTGCTTCGGCTAGTGAGAGGTTATTCCTTCTTGTGTAGTTTCTGATGTAGTTCTTGATTTTTCACTCCCACCACTCACGTATTTCTTGTTCAATTAGAATTTATGTACACTTCTACATGCCCAAGTTCAGTACTACTAGAAACATAACCAATTTTGTAATCTAGGGAAAAGTAGGGAGTGTTACCAGTAGAACCTTACATAGCCATCATAGAGATACATGCATACACATAGACATATATAGAGACATACACAAGTAATGAGAGCCCAAAGAATAGTAGTTTTATTATATGATAGACAATAAAACACAATTACATATAACCTCTCACATGAAGCTATATGAGCCTTCATGCTCTTATCTATTTATACCTCTATCAAGAAGTTGTAACTACTTAACTTCCTGGGTTGGTCAGTTAACAAAGACTTCAACCGACTTCTACTTCTAACTACGTCGGTCAACCGACAGGTTCTAAGTCGATTTTCTGGTCTTGTCGACAGGGTCGAATAGACCCTACAATAGTGAGTGCAAAAAGGATGAGTATGCAAAGACATGGATTCTAGGCATGAGAAAGTAATTTCAGTTGCATAATTACTCTTCACAGGAATAAGGTAAATTGTTATTTATCATCTCAAGGTAAAAGAATCAATGTGGTGGGACCAATTTGTGCAGGTACAACACATTGATGAGAATAAGGTTACTTGGAGGGAATTCAAGAGGTATTCTCAAAAGAAATACTTGACTAAGAGATACTATGATAAGAAAATGAAGGAATTCTTTGAACTCAAGATTGGGAGTATGACCATAGATGAATATAAAAGGAGGTTTTTAGAGTTATTGAAGTATGTTTCTTTCATCAAGGATGAGAAAGTTAAGATTCATAGGTATTTATGTGGGATGTCATCATTTATCAGTGAAAATATACAATATGATGATCCCAAAAAATGGAGGAAACTATAAGAATGGCTAAGGTATTTTATGATCAACATAAAGGAAGAGAAACTTACTAAAAATCTTGGGAAGAAAAGAAGAAAAGAAATATGGAACAGAGGAAGAAGGGAACCAATCTACCACTCCTCAAAAATAACTCTCAGGGATATCCAACTTCTAAAGAAACCATAATGACCGATACATTGGGGAAAAGACCAAGGAAACCACCTATTCAATGTTGGGTTTATGGGAGAGATCATATGTACATATATTTCCCTCACAAAGGCGAAAAATCAAGGATTGTTTATAGTGTACAACAAGATGATACAGTGGAGGACATGGATAGAAATGTACCTAAGATTTACACATCCATGGACAACAAGAAAGATGAGTTTCGGTCACATATGATTGAATTGGAAGTTAAGACCAACAATCAAACCATTTCTATTTTAATTGATTCAGGAGCTAGTCATAGTTATCTAGATCCTAAGATGTTGGAAAGATTTCATTTTCCAAGAAGCAAGCTTGGAAAATCTTGGTTGGTGCGTCTAGCTACAGGAGATAAAATAAAAATTAAGGATATGGTTAAGGCATGTCCAATAGACATGAATGGACTGAGCACCAGAGAATATTTGAACATCATACCTTTAGGTTCCTATGACTTTCTAATTGGTATGGAAATATTGGTTGGAACAACATCATGTTTTCCTAGATTGTTATAATAAGGCATTTAATTTCTTGTATGAGGAAGGGAACTTAAGGACAACACAAGGAATTCCTGGGGAAATAACCATCAGAGAAGTTTCAACCTTGCAGCTAAATAAAATTTACAGGAAAGGGTGTCAAACATTTGCAGCACATATGGAAGAGACACCTAAAGATAAGGTTCCAAATATTAAAGATTATGCAATCCTAAAGGAGTTTGAAGATGTGTTTAAATAAATATGAGGATTACCACCCAAGAGAGATTGATTTATCCATCAATCTTATGCTTGGAGAAGCCCTAGTATCCAAGACTCCTTACAGGATGAGTACACCAGAACTAAAGGAATTACAAATGCAACTTGAAGATATTTTGAAGAAGGGGTATCTACGCCCAAGTGTGTCACCTTGGGCTACCCCAATATTACTTGTTAATAAAAAAGATGGAACATTAATAATTTGAATTGAATTCAGGCAGTTGAACAAGGTAACTGTGAATAACAAGTATCCTTTTCCAAGGATAGATTACCTCTTTGATCAACTTAAAGATGAAAAAATATTCTCGAAGATTGATCTCAGATCAGGCTATCATCAAGTAAGAATTAAAGAAGAATACATCAACAAAACTACCTTCAGAACCAGGTATGGCCATAATGAGTTCGCAGTAGTGCCATTTGGGTTGTCAAAGTCAGTCGTTGTCTTCATATGTCTAATGAATGGTATTTTCAGAGAATAATTAGATAATTTTGTCATTGTCTTCCTGGACGACATTCTTATATATTCTAGGTCTGAAGAAGAGCACGATCAACACTTGAAAAGGGTGTTACAAGTATTGAGAAAGCATCAATTGTATGCCAAATTGAGCAAGTGTTCATTCTATCAGAAGCAAATTCATTATTTGGGCCATATCATTTCAGAGGAAGGAATGGAAGTGGACCTAGAAAAGATAAAGTCCATTGAGAGGTGGATAACACCAAGGAATGTCTCTGACTTGAGATCATTCTTGGGACTTGCGAGTTACTATAGAAGATTCATTGAGGGATTCTCAAATATTGCACACCCAATCACTTCCTTGCAGAACAAGGGTGTGAAGTTCAAGTGGACATCAAATTGTGAAACGAGTTTCCAACACTTGAAACAGTTATTAACAAGTGCTCCAATACTAGGGATTCATGATCCAAATCAATACTTCATTGTAGGCATTGATGCATGTAAAAAAGGGCTTGGTGGAGTCCTTAGTTATAATGGGTATGTGGTGTGCTATGAATCAAGAAAATTAAAGGAGCATGAAAGGCACTATGCTACTCATGATTTGGAATTGGAATCCATAGTGCATGCCTTGAATATGTGGAGCCACTACTTTATGGGAAAAATATTTGAGTTGAAGAAAGACCATAGTGGTCTGAAATATTATTTGCACATCCAACTCTAAATGCCAGACAAAGCAGGTGGTTGGAATTCCTTAGTGAATATGACTTTGATATAAAGCATATCAAGGGGAAAGAGAAAAAGGTGGTTGATGCACTCAATAGAAGGATGCATGAGATGCATGCTACAACCATTATCATGTACCAATCAGATTTGAAAGACAAAATATTAGAATCTGCAAACTCATATTTACCATACATGGAGATAAAGACAGTTACATCAAGGTATTTTGCAGCAGAAAAAGTGAAGAATATAAGCTAGAAAAAAGATGAAATTCTCATGTACAGGGGAAGAATTTATGTGCCAAATTCTTGGGAATTGAAAATTATGATTTTAAAAGAAATGCATAATGTGTCTTATGTTGGGCACCCAAGTTACTAGAAAACTATTGCAGTTGTCAAGAGCCAATATTATCGGCCAGGCATGAAGAAAGAAGTGGTTGATTTTATCGACAGGTGTTTGGAATGTCAAAAGGTCAAGGATGAGCATAGACACCTAGTTGGTTTGCTACAACCATTGCCCATTCCTGAGTGGAAATGGGAAGTTGTAACAATGGATTTTATCACTAAAATACCTAGAACTAGCAAGAAACATTATTCTATCATGGTAGTGGTGGATAAGCTTACCAAAGTTGCCCATTTTATTCCAATAAATCGCACCCACAAGGAGGCTAACATAGCTGATATTTATATGAGAGAAATAACTTGATTACATGGAATACCCAAGACAATTGTGTCTGATAGAGATCCAAAATTTACATCAAATTTTTGGAAAGGATTATTCAAGGGATTTGGAACAAATCTGCATTTTAGCACAACTTATCATCCAAATTTAGATAGGAAAAAAAAAGGGTGAATCGGGTGATAAAATACATGCTAAGAATGTATGTGATGGATAAACCATCCAAATGAGAGGATTATTTTCATTTGGTGGATTTTCATTATAACAATGGGTACGGAACATCTTTAAATATGAGCCCATTTGAGGCACTTTATGGAAGAAAGTGCAACACACCGGTAAGTTGGGACAAACCAACAGACAGAGCAGTAGTTATGCCATAATTACTCAAGGAAATGGAAGAGAAAATGATGAAAATAAAACAGAATTTAAAAGATGCCCAAGAAAGAAAAAAAAATTATGTTGATAAAGGATGAACACAGAGAATTTAAAGTGGGTGACCATGTGTTCTTAAAAGTAAAGGCCAAGAGAAGTTCCCTAAAGTTGGGAGATTTTTCAAAGATGGCAGCTCATTATTGTGGGTCGTTTGAAATCCTGGAAAGGATTGGACTTGTAGCATACGTGATCTCCTTAACTACATCAATGTGTATTCATAATGTATTCCATGTATCATTGCTTAAAAAGTACCCAATGCTAATCATGTCATTGATTAGAATGTGATTTAGGTGGAGCAAGAAGGTGAATTTCAAGTGCATCTGGTGTGTATATTGGATCAGAAGATCAAGCAGCTTCGGAATCGATCCATTGGGCTAGTAAGGTCCAATGGACCTGGTACGATCTTGAGGATGCAACTTGGGAGCATGAGGATGTTATGCGGGAAGAGTACCCACATCGTTTTGAATAATTTTGAATTTTTGATTGTATATATGTATATATTTCACTGAGGACAGTGTATAAATAAGGGGGAGGGGAACGTAACACCCCTAAGTTGAACCCCAACTGTAAATCTAAATGTAAATGTACATATGTATATAAGGTGGTGAGTTGTTTGTATCAAGTCTTGGACTTAGTTTTTTGTGAACATTCCATATTTAGTGTGCACCTGTGTAAGTGCGCAAGGATGGCACACTAAAAGAAGAGTGCACACATCCTAGGATTTCACGCACATCATATGAAGTGCGCGATCTTGTGGCCAAAGAGCCTTTGTATATATGTTTGTGTTTTTTAGCCTGGAGAGCCTGGTTGCAAAAAAGGTCAATACACCTATATTGTAAAAGTAAATGTAATAACACACAAATATTAATGAAAATATATCACTGTGGCAGACCAACCATGTAAAAGAGTATGGGGGACTAAACTCCACTAGTTAGGGAAAGGGGGAATAAAATTTGAGGATAAGGGGCTAAGTTAAGGGGGCTTAAACACAAAGGAATATTATATTAATATTCATTAAAGTATAAAGTGTGGATATTTATTTAAGCCTAATTTCTAAGCATGGGGACAAGTGCACCCAAAGTAGTTCTCAATAAGGCAAGTGTCCAGTTGGGAACATGCATACATATAGTTTGGACTTAGTTCATTTTTCTATCATTCTATCATCATTACTTCACTCTCACTCAGTTGTTATCTATACTTTGTTGTTACTATACCTGTTCTTGTACATGTACCCTGGTTAGCTTTGGAGCTGGACTGAAGAAGCAGGTTGCCAGGCCTGTAGGAGATTGAAGAGGCAAGTTGTCAGGCCCATGAGAATTCTCTCTAAGTGAGAGAATTGTTGGGAATTGAATCCCAAAGGTGCCAAATGATAGCTATAGGGATCTAAGACTTCTTGTCTGGCATGTTGTTGAATCCCCGGAAAGGAAGCGGGGCAACCGAGGCACTGTTGAGAAGAGAAAGGGCACACTTCCTAGGGTGGGACATGCATGTGGAGAATGAGGGACTATCGATTGTTAGTTTGAGTTGACACCTGTGACTGAGTTTTCCTGTCGTCTGAGATACATTATCCATGTTAGGGATCCTTTACCTAGGTGGATTTTAGTCCCAACTCATGGGTGACCCACTGCTGAGAGTTATGAGTAGTGTGGTCTAAGGCTGGGAGGAACGTGGAAGGTCTTCATGCAGTTGGTGTTATTTTAAATCAAATATAAGTCTCGATTGTTTGTTAATTCATATGTCGCATTAAAATTTATGCATTTTGTTTCATCGGGTTTTCCCGTGTATGTTGCATGCATTTTTTTGTTATTATTTTGTATGAATCTATGCATTTGCAGAGTATTTTTATGATTTAAATTAGTATGAGAGTTCTAAATTTTAAGTGGTATAGCCTAGCAGGTGGCTAGGGATGTCACACCTTGTATATAGAAGAAAGACAATAATGATGAAGTTCAATTTTCTTCTTCTCATGAAACTCATATTTCAGAGGATATTTATCTATCAGAAGATTTTGATTCTAGGCCCAAATATTATAAATTAATTGAGGATCTTGAAATCTCTTATGATGCGTGTTCTTATGAAGAAAGATCAGTTGAAATAGGTGCAAGGTCATTGGGTTGTATGGAAGATATAGATATTTGAAATAACATCAATCCTTAAAAAACAAAGAGGATTTTGATTTAATATCTTCTTAAAACTATTTATTGATGTATCCAGATCTATTTACTAATTGCAGCTCAAATAATGATTACTCTGCAAATTTTCATATCGAGTTTCCTTTGTATACATATTTATATTCAAATCATAAGGAAACTATTGTGTAAAATAGAGTAACTATAAATTTCCAAATGATTTTTCTCAAGATTGTGACTCATAATAAACTTTTAAAGATATTATTGAATATTCACATGCATATTCTTTTAGCTCATTAGATCTTTTAAATTTTGATCTATTCTATGACTTGGAATAAAAATAATTAAGTTATGATGACCCCTTGGATATTGATAACATTAAGGCACTTCACCCTATGGTTATGGTGATGGTTGTGTCACGATCCCATGCCATCAATTCTCAATTGCAATTTGTAGTGATAATTGAGATATCATACAATTAAAAATCTACTTTACTAGGATCCCATTTTTTTTTTTTAAATACATTACTATGGAGAAAACATTTACCCTTGAACATAAATTTGAATCTATAAGTCTTCAAATGCTCATTTGCATGAGGTACATATATTGATTATATGATCTCCATTCAAGTATTCATCAGTACGCAAAATAATTCTCATGTTTTAATGGATTCTAAATGGTTTCCCATATATAATTTTCCATTGCTCTATAATAATGATGTATTTATTGTAAATAAGAACCTGCATTTATTTTTGTACTTTTTTAGTTTATCTTTTTTGTCGTTTCTGTTAATCATGTTTTATGTATATATGGCTACAACCTTTGTGTTTTTCAATAGTTTATGCACATATTTTAGATGTCTTAGTACTAACATAAAACTTATGTGTTAGTATAAGATTATGCATGTATAACTCTCAATTCTACTAACAGATTTCAAGTTAGTGATAATTTTAAAAACAAAACTGAGATGATTGGTCAAGAAAATGAAGTGTTTCCATCGATGGTTAGAACTCAAAATTTTACTTTATCTTTTAGGATCAATAATACCATTAAATGTAACATTTCTCCACATAATTTAGTACTAGTACGTGAATTTGTTTGCCATATTTTTTATCAAATAGATTATGTTTCTAGGATTCCCTCCCAAATATCATATGATAATAAATTTGGATTCTATGATAGGATTGAGGTCTAGTTAGAAAAATATTACTCTGATAAGTATCTTGTGAATAGAAATATTTTCATTTTATATAAATCTATGATGAAATAACTTATTTTATTTATGGTTTAAGATTAGATGTTTTTCATTAATGGTTTTTATTGAAAATATTGTTGCAGATTTGAAGTTACATGAATGGTTATATTGGCACTATGACTACACCTAGCTTATTGTCGATTAAGTATAATATAGGAAAGTGTAGGGTTATGAATATTTTAATGTTTATTTCAGTATATTCTACTCTTTGTTTAAAGTTTCTAGTTAGATCGCTTGCAATTCATTTATTTTTTTTATTTAAAGGATTTGTTATTTGAACATATTAGTCTTGTTAGAAGGAAATCTCACCTTGAGAAATATTATTTGAGATGTATATAAATAATTGAAAAGTAAATGTATAAGTTAGTTGTTAGAATCGACTGAATAGTGAAGCTACATTAAAAATCCTAACAAGAGTCTAAGCCTAAGTCTAACCCTAAGTCTAAGACTAAGTCTAAGTCTAAATATAAATATATGACTAAATGAACTATGACATAAGATAAAAGATTTGAGATAAATTCAAACTATAGAAAAATGGGGAATAAAATTTAAAGGGTGGATAAAATGCACATGTGTGCATGAAATTAATAAAAAGGATTGTTAAAAATAGAAATAAATAAAATCATGAGAGAATAGGTATATACATAGAATAGTATCTTAAGTCAAACTACCTTTAATTCTAACTAGAAGAAGACTCATAATCCAACTCTAACTAAGGTCTAGTTAGGAGACACTCACTAAATGAGAATTTGGGGAACAAATGGACAACTAAGAGAGAAAACATTGGGGAATGTGGGGGAAATTGTATTTTTAAATAAAATAAAAAGGGTAATTACTTGTGCAACTTAGGGAGAGTGTGACAAGTGTGTGGGTGAATAATCCTAATTAAATTAATTAAAAAGATAATTAATTGTGCATCATGAAATGTTTCATCGGAGATTTTTCTATAAAAAAAATGTGGTAGAAGGGAAATGCATCTCACATTTCTTGGTACTATTATGCTACCAAATTTTTTGGACTGTATTTTACTTGTGAGAGTTGGGATACCAAGCTTAAATAAGCTCTTACAGGTGGGTAGGGTAGATTTCCCTTCCCTTTAAGTTTTTTCTATTAAAGTTTGTTCTTCTCTTTCATGAGCCCAAGCATGTTAAGTGTTGTTGCCTTCTCTAATTCCACTCTGTCACACACCCCTTAAGTACCATTTTTAAGGGATGGGTATAAATTTTTCACCTTTCTACAACTTCTCTGAGTTCCTAGAATATGGGCACCATTTCCTTATGCTCTCTGAGAGCTTTCCAGCGTCTATAAACTTGTCCAAAACTGAGTTTTGAGTCGAAAGTTATGGATCCCTGAACTTCTCAAGCTATCGTTGGTCAAAGGCCATCCCTTTTCCATGTGGCATCTGTTAACTCCCAAAGTAAAACCGTTCTTTCGGTTGAACTTTGTAGAGGATATCCTGGCTATCGGTCGCATGCTTAAGCTACTTTTATGTTTTCATAGTTCAAGAAAATTTTTAGTATTTGGTTTTGTCAAGAGATTGGAAAAACAGCAGCTTTCGGTGGTTTGGGCGAGCCCCTGGCGTGCTCATTAACCACCGAAAGCGTTCAGTTTCGTCAGCAAAGTGGTCGATTTGAAATGCAAGCAACCGCCGAAAAGGGTTAAAAGCGCAAAAAGAAAGCTCGTGCTTTCGCA
>ML832757.1:39974-59969 GCA_009831015.1 Picea engelmannii
CTGCCTTTCGACTCTGAGGATATATCTGTATAAGAAGAATGATCATACACATAGGGGGGCAAGCCACTCAGGCTTTCTCGCTGGCTAGTAATAGCTTGACCTGCATTTTTAAGACAAAAAAGGAGTTTTTGTAGGTAGTGAGTTATTGACCTGGAACACTGAACATAGCAAGATTAAGTACCCCTTTCACTTCAGAAGGGACGCGAAAGAGATTAAGGAAAGGTGGTTGTGGTTGGTGTTTGAGGGTTGGTTGAAGAGTGTCAGGCTTGGGAGCTTGAAACATGTTTTGCTTCCCAGGCCACAACCTCGAGAGAGAGATAGGGGCCCAACTCTTCGAGCTTAGGTAAGACCCAAATATAAGTCAATATGAGAGTCGTAAATGTAAAGGGCATAATTATAAATAACTGGCACACCATGATAACAAAGTTCCATGTACTGTGGTTCTTTTATGATGTATGATGTTTCGAATTTACCACTACTTTATGATGTTTTGACGTTGTGTTTATATGAAAAAGTATTATAAATTTCATTTCATGTTTGTTTAGGAGAGTAAAATTTAGAATTTCTACTCTTTTTAGTGATGGAGTTGGTTTACCAATTTAATACATATTTTAAATGAAATTAATTTAAAAAAAATTATGTATAATATTTAAAATCCAAACTTAAAGATCCAATGCTTTAAACATGGTTTAGTACAAAGTAGTAAGTAAGTTTTGCAATATCATTGTATAGAAATCAAACTCACGATAACATGACATTTTAAAAATATTCAATAATTTAATTATTTAAAAAAAAAATCAAAATTACGATTTAAAAAATATTAAATTCATAACTTAAAAAATAAAATTAAAAATAAATATATCAATTAAATTAAGTTATTACAAATTCTTTTAAAAAAATAAAACATATGAATTAAAAAATAGTTTAAAAAAAATAATTAAAAATTAAAATATCAAATAAGATTTAAAATTATTTTTATAAATCAAAAATTTATTTTCTATATACATAAAGAAACTAGTTAATAATCTAAAATACAAAAGCATTTCACAAAAGTGAATCTCTATTATGTGAATCACAACTAACACATTTTCCAATGACATGATTTAAGCTATCTTTACCCAATACAATAAACCATTAAATTAATTATAATAAATTTTATTATTTTAAAACAATCTCATAATTGGTTCACTTAAAGTTTGGAATTCGCCGTGTGCTCTTAGGACTTATTTTTTTTTTTTTCCACGAGAAAAAATGCTCTTTATATTCAAAAGGATATAAAAGTTTACATGTCGGATTTCAAAAACATCAACGGATCAAGGCAAATCCACAAACTACTTGGTTCAAAACCATCGTTGGCCCAACAAATACGACAAATTAATCAAAGCTCTGATTAAGCTAAGAAGGAATCAAATCAAAGATTTATCTTGTAGGAAGTGCCTTTATGACCGTCCTCCCAAAAAGAAAAGTAAATTTGATTCGGAGGAAGGTGCAAAGCTTTTTTCGAGAGTGAGTCAGCCTCTTTATTTTCCTCTCGGAAAATGTGCTGGAAGGTAAGTTTTCTGAAGAGAAGAGTAGCATCTTTGGTCCGATCCTTCCAGCCATTAAGGGCTGCCACTCGGAAGTCTGCCAATCCATTCAGCCAATCAATAGTGATCTTGGAATCACCGAGGAGCAGCAAATCATCAGTGTGGCGACTAGCCAAAACTAGCGAGGTCCAAGCACCAATGAGCTCCGCCTTTGTGTTGGAACCCTGTCTGCAGTTCAAAGTCCAGAGGATACTCGAATGTGTATTTAATACTATTTCCCCCCCAGCTCCACAAAGCGTGCCCCCCAGTTGAGAGGCCCCATCAAACCAGGCCACCGCCCTGTTCAAAGGAATGAGAAGAGGCCGCCGAACTGATGGCTTAACCTGTGATGTCCTAGCAAGTTTGTTTACTTCAGTCAAGATGAGAGAACAGATGTGGGGGATAGATGGCTTCTTATCTTTGAAGAGTGTGGTGTTTCTGGACAGCCAAACGTGCCAGCAAATGTGAATTGGAAGCATTGGAATAGTGCTGCTGTTGAGAGTCCAGTTTTGGAAGCAAGTATGGATATTGTTACCACTCCAATGAGTTGGAATCTTTAGAGCAGTTGTAGTTGTTGTCCAAAGCGCTCGAGTGAATGAGCAGAAAACAAATACATGAAGCGAAGATTCAATGTCTCGAGCACAAAGCGAGCAACGGCTTGGGCCCTCCCAGCCACGCGCTTGCAGATTATCCCAGAAAAGTAATCTATTTTCCAGCATGAGCCAAGAGAACAATTTATATTTAAGTGGGAAAGGGGCCTTCCAAATCTTCTGTCTCCAGGAAGCTATTGAAGAGTTCCAGGAAAAGGCGGCCAAGGCATTATATACATTTTTTGCCGATAATCTGCCGGATCGATCGCCCCCCATCCAGAGTAGGGAGTCCACCTTTGCCTTCAGGTAAACGTCGGAATCTTTGAGAAGTTGGGCGAAGGTATCCCATTCGGCCCAGTGTTCCAAATTTAATTGAAGATCCGATCCGCTCATCCATGAGTCGCCTAGGGTGCCTGCAATGTATGGGCTGCAGAACTGATGTAAAAAAATAAGGTGGTTGCTGAGAAGATGCGCTCGAAGAGACGTGGAGAGAAATTCATTCCTGCCAAGATCCAGAATACAGTCACGGCCAACTTCAACCAAGCGTCCATCCCCGGGATCCCACGAGAGCCACTTTAAAATTATCGGAAGTGTGGCAGAAAGTTTTTTCCAAGTATGAGAACCTGTTGCTGGGTGGGCCTCCGCGAATCTGATCCAATAATGGACCGGAAGGTGGTGTAGATATTTAGCTCTGATTACAAATCTCCAAAGACCTGGTTTGGTTAATAATCTCCAGCAGGTGTTAGTCGAAAGAGCTTTTTGAAAAAGAGGCAGATGTTTGAGGCCCCAGCCTCCCATCGACTTAGGCTTAGAGAGATCCTCCCACTTGCAAAGATGAAAGCTTCTGGTCTTCTTGCAGCCGGACCAAAGAAATGAAAAGATGAGCTATCGAAGTGATTTCAGAACTGAGGCTAGGATGTGTGCTAAAGCCATCCAATACACTGGGAGGCTTTCCAGCACCGCTTTGATCAGAATAAATCTTCCTCCCAAAGATAGAAATCTGTGTTTCCAGTTGAGAATTTTATCTTTGAACTTGTCAACGAGCCAAGCCCAATCTTTCGGAGTGTATCTGGAGGCTTTTAAGAAAAATCCTAAGTAATGAAAGCCCTTTGCAAGTTCTTGGCAACCGATGCCAAATAGGTCGCTTAAGTCGCTTTTTAAGGAGTCCCGCGCCTTTGAAAACAAGAAGAAAGATTTAGAGGCATTGATTTGAAGACCTGATACATCACAAAAAGAGGAGAGGATCGAATGTATAATAGACCATTCAGCAAAATTAGCAGAAGTCAAGATTAGAACGTCATCAACAAAAAGGATATGGAGAATGTGAGTCAGCCCTGCCACTTTAATGCCTTTCAAGAGACCCTCCGCTTGTTTGATCTTTAATAAAATGCTGAGGCCTTCCAGGATTAAGATGAAAAGAAGGGGGGAGAGTGAGCAACCCTGTCTGAGTCCTCTCTCGCAATTGAAGGTCTTTGTAGCTTCTCCATTGATTAAAATGGCCAGGGATGCCGAGGAGATACAGTCCATTATCCAGTTTGTTGTAGAAGTGCCAAAACCGCTCTGGATAAGGATGAGATGAAGAAAGTTCCAATTTATGCAGTCAAAAGCCTTTTTAAGGTCCAGCTTCAGGAGGATGGCTTGCTGATGTTTTGTCTTAATGGAGTGTATACATTCTTGTGCAATGCCCACTGCATCCAGAATCTGTCTTCCTTTGAGGAAGCCAAGTTGTTCTTCGGAGAGCGCCCGAGAGAGAAAAGGTCAGATTCTGACAGCAATGATTTTAGAGATGATTTTATAACAGAGATTACAGAGCGAGATGGGGCGGAAATCAATGAAGTGCTGGGGCAAATTTGTTTTTGGAATCAGAACCACAAAGGTTTTGTTCAGATGAGAGATTACAACCCCTCTTGTTCTCGAATCTTCAACGACATCTAGAATGTCTTGGCACATTAGATCAAAAAAGTGTAAGAAGAGTTCGACCGACCAGTCGTCGGGTCCTGGACTTTTCTCTTTTTTAAAGCTTTTAAGTGTCTCATATAGTTCTTCCTTTGTACAAGGAGAGTGTAACGAAGTTTCTTCCTTGGGAGTAATCAAATTCGGAAAAAATCCAGCGATGGTTGTCTGCGCTGCAAGTGATGGAGCTGGGGGGGCTTGGAAAAAGGATTTAAAATGAGAATAAGCCGTCGTTTTTATCTCTGTCTGGGAATGGAGAATATTGCCAGTGTCATCTTCAATTTCCCATATTTGCTTTCTTGATCTACGGGCGCATGCGACTTTATGAAAGAATGTTGTATTTTTGTCACCACCCGCCAGCCACAACATCCTACTCTTTAAACGCCATCTTTCCTCCTCCTCACGAAGCAGATTTTTATGGGCGTCTTTTAGAGATCGAATCCTGTGTTCTAGGACCACATCGCTCGGCCTCTGAAGCTGTTGTTTTATAAGAAAATCTAGTTCAAGTTCAATGCTGTGGTGCTTGGCTTGTTCTCTAGCTTTTTTGTCTTTTAGCCACTGAATAGAGAGAGTTTTTAAGGTACAGAGTTTTCGGAACAAATTCCCTTGTGCGTCTCCTGGAATGAAAAGAGAGCAGTCAGTCCAAACAGATTTAACTAGATGAATGAAGGAAGGTTCCTTCAACCACTGTGAATTGAATTTAAAGGGGTAATCCTTTGCTCCTCGACCTTCTCCAATTTGAAGGCAGATCGGAGTATGGTCAGATAGAAATGGAAGTTTAACCCAAGATCGGCTGCTATAAGTCGGAAGGAGCAGGCTCTCAGCAACCAAAAAGCGGTCTAGTCGCTTAGAAATGTGAGCAGACCCTTGTCTTCCGTTCCTCCAGGTCGGCAGAAGCTCCGGGGGTTTTAAATCAATCAAAGCGTTTTTATAAAATATATGTTGAAAAAAGCTGGAGAGAGGGTCAGTCAAGGTCGAGTCTCCCCAAATTTCAAAATTGTTGGTCGTTAGATTGAGATCTCCGGCGAAGATGAGGTTCTCAGCTGCTAGAAGTCCCAGATCATCTAGCCGCTGCCAGAATTCCTTGCGTCCAGTGCAAGGGCCGTAAACATTTAGCAGGTTGATAGGTCGATTTAGTTCCAGACTGCTCCCGGTGAGAAAGATACCCCCAGGACTGAGCATTGGGGAGAGGTTGAAATAAGCAGGGTCCCATGTGGCCAGAAGACCTCCCGAAGTTCCCACAAAACTTGCCGCACAGGAGAGCCAACTCGGACGAAGTAAATGCATGAAATCTCTAGCCACTGAAGCATCAACAAGGGTTTCTTGAAGAAAAATGAGAGAAGGATGAGTCTGATCAATGATTCTTTTCAAGGAAGCTTGTTTCAGAGGTCCTCTGACCCCTCTGATGTTGATGGAAAGCATGATCATGTCTTCCCTCTTGCCAGTGCTTTAAGGCCTCTAAGCGCCCCTTGTGACGGAACCGGATTGGAAGATACCGTTGAAGACGAGTCAGTCAAAATCTTCTTTCGTGCACTGCGTGTTTTCAAAGGAGATAGCTCCTGGCCTAATCCTCTTGACCAGGTCGGGTCTTGGTCTGAAGAAGGTAAAAGTCTAGAGGAAGATGGACGGCCAGCAAGACTCCCGGATCCTACCACTGTAGTTTTGCCGTGATAAGTGTGGAGCGGGAGAGATTCAAAGGGAAGGGAGGGTTCAGGGAGTGAATCCCGAATAAAAGTATCCAGTTGTGTATCCAAGAGGGGAGGTTCAGAAAATCCGGCAAGAGAGTTAGGTTCAAGTGAGGCATCTAAATCAATGAAGTGATCTGTCTCAGACAGTAGATGAGGAGTCGGTGAGGATGGCGAAGTATGGGAGGCCTGCGCTGGAGAAGATGTTGTAGCAGAAGTATGGAAGGAGTCCGAAACGAGAGGATCAATTGGAAGGGCTGTAAAGGAAGTCGAGGAGGATGGAGGCAAAATGAGATCAGCGTGTTCGGAAATGAAAAGTCTGTCTGAGGCCGATAAGGTGCTGTAAAGAGAAGGGCAGAGAGATTGAATCTTACTCACTAAATCATTCTCTGGAGCAATGACATCACTTTGAAAGGGAGGCACCTCAGTTGGCTGATGTGGTGAAGAGACGTAGCCATTGAAAGATTTCTCTTCGGCAGGGTCTAAAATCTCTTCTGTGGGAGGGAACTTGGAGCAGTCTCTTCGCAAGTGTCCTGTTCTTCGACAATATGAGCAGCGGAAAGGTATGCCTAGGAAGTCCAAATTCTGAGAGATCAGTTGTCCACGCCAGTCTATCTCCAAGACTTCAGGAAGTCCAGCCTGAAGGTCTACTTCCACATAAATCTTCGCTATTCTTCTATCTTCTGCCTCAAGAAGGTTTGAATCAACTTTGAGAAAACGCCCTAAGGATGCTCCAATCCGTTCAAGAGCTTGCAGGTTCCAAAGTTGGAGCGGGAGACCTGGGAGGAGTATCGAGAGATGACGAAGGCCAAAAAACTCGGAAGCAGGGTTGAAGCCAAGTCTCCATCGTTTCAGCATGAGACTTCCCCCGTCGATGGGACAAAAGCCTCCCAGGATCGAAGCAGAGTCAGCTGGATTCTTAAAAATAAAGCCTAGCCAACCATGTTGTAACAGATGAAACTTAGGAAGATACCCGAGAATAGGTTTCCAAGTTATCTCCATCCAGTCTTCTAACTTCTGCTTGCAGTTTTGCTTGTAGGCTATTCGTCCAACCAAGGCACACAGGGCTAAGTTGCAAGCTTCGGGAAGCCCTATATCCATTCCAAGCACTAGTTTGGGGTGTCTTCGCTTGGGTTTCCAAACCTTTTGTGGCCTTTTCTGTGATCCAAGTTTCTTATAAGGGGCCGAGTGCTGCAAACTCTGGTAATCTGTAGGTGGAAAAATCTTCTGGAAACCTGTGTTAATCTTAGAAGATCCGGGATGAGATGTGCCTGGTGGGGTCTTTTCCACAAGGGGCTGTGGTGGAACAATTTTAGAGGAAGTATCCGACAGAAGAGATGGTGGAGCAGAGAAAAGTGAGAGAAAGGGGCTAGACAAAGAAGGAGGAGGTGCGCCAGCCGTCTTTTTAGAATGGAAATGCTTTGAACAAAGTTCATCTATCGATGCCAAAACTTCTGGGTGGTCCCAAGGGTCCCCCATGTTCTCAGCAGATAAAACAGGTTCCAATGGGTCTAAGACAAAATCAATAGAATAGAAAGGGAAGGGGACCGGAAAAAGGGGACAGAGAGCTTAGTCGGCAAGGAAACTGACCGATCCAGCGAGAAAGTAGGTAAAGCGGACAGAAAGGTGAAACAGGAGTCACACATCACCGAAACGAAGTCAGAAACGGCCAGGGAAAAAAGACAAGATAGTTAGCAGGTAAGCCTGAGAAAAAACAGTCCGACAGTCTATGTCGACCACCCAGCAAGCAGATAAAACAAATAGCGAGAAAAAGCTGGGAAATCTAGGATAAGGTGCTTGCTTGTCAACCACCCAGCAAGCAGATAAAACAAAAAGCTGAGAAAAAGGTGGGTCGGATGAAACCAACCGAGCGGCGCCAGGAAGAAAGTCCGATCAAAATGAAACGAGAGAACGCAGCTACGAGAAGGCTACCGCAGATTGAAGCGATTCTGATGATACGTCTGGTCCGGTTACTGATTTTGGAGAGGTTCAGGTTCAGAACCAGGTTCAAAAACGCCATGGGCGCCAAAATCGCCCGCCTCCCTCCTCATATTGATGTTGTAAGCACTTGTCTGGTAGAGTTGGGTACGTGCTCTTAGGACTTAGAAAAGATACATGGATTTAATTAATGAAAATGTGATATTTTAATTTTTATTAAAAAAATATTAAAATAAATTTATATTAATCTGTAAAAAAAAAAAAAATTAAAGTTTTCGAATGCCTAGCTGGTTCGTCGACCGGGTCCAATAAATCTACTAGTACGTCTTGTGTTCCAATGGATGAATAAAATGTCTCTTTTGTTTCTGCTCTCAACTATTGGCGTTTAAGCTTAAACGCCAATCTCCTAGCAGAACTGACTTCATAATTTGGAAACATGAACTGATGGGAACAGAAACGGTTTAGATGTGGCTCGGAAGAGGTGGTATGTAAAAAAAAGTGGTCCAGAAAATGAAACGCTCCACTTTGTAACAAAATTTTAATTGTTGTTAATTTTAAATGTGATCAAGTAAAAGTAAAAAAATAAACATGTAAATTGATGCTTTTATAATAGTGAGGAAGTTAGTAGTTGAACTCTCAACCATTGATTTATTGGGATGACTAAGAATATTCCATCAATATTTAATCTTATTCATACAAAACTGATTAAGCACTAAAAACTTATTAAATGTGCGCATTATCAATAAGTGTACACCTTTCTGAGTAACTAAAATTACTAATACTTTAGTTTATATCGATCCCTACCGCACAGAGTAACGAATACCCGCACAGAGTAACGAATACGTTCAATTTCGAATAGCCAATTTAAAATTTATATTAATTCCTTACAGTTCTCCGCAAGTACGCGAATATCCCGATCCTTTATCCTTACTATGGTAAGGACTTCTGAATTTTAGGGATGAACCTAGAAGCTTTTATTGCATTTCAAAAAAACTCTAAAGCCATTTTTGTTGGTGTTTTAGGGAATCGAACCTGCGGTGTTGGTGTTTAGGATCTAAAGCCATTTATGTTGGTGTTTTACGGAATTGAACCTGCGGTGTTGGTGTTTAGGATCTAAAGCCATTTATGTTGAGAAAATACCAAATTTGGTTGAGAACGATCATGAAAATTCCTATCAGACGGCACTACGAAAGGATAGAATCTGAAATTAAATTAAATTAAAACGATCATGAATATTCCTATCTTACAACACTCAGAAATGATAGAATCTGAAATTAAATTAAATTAGAGGAACTACAAATTAATGGAACAATCATTGTTAAATATGTAATAACACAACCGAGAAGGAGGAAATGACAGAAATGATCAAATAAACTGAATAAAGGAAAGAATTATTATAAAATATATTAATTATTATAAAATTATAAAATATAAAAAAATTAATGGAACAATCATTGTTAGATATGTAATAACACAACCGGTAAGACGGAAATGATAAAAAATGATCAAATAAACTGAATAAATTAAGTTAAAAAGGAAAGAATTATTAAAAAAAATATTAATTATTATAAAATTATAAAATATAAAAAACTAAATGAATAGAAAAGTAAATTTAAGTCAAAAGTGAAAAAGATGTGTAAGAAAAATATTAAATAATGAATAAACATTAAATTTCAATTAAAAATAATAAATAAAATAAAATAATTCAATTAAAAATATTAAATAAAATAAAATTATTATTAAAAATTATTTATTAATTAAAATTATTAATATTACATATTTAAATTAAATAATTATTAATTTTTGAAAACAAAGTACCAATTAAATAGCTAACATTCCACTATTATATAATAACAATTTTGCCTTTTATATACTAATAAAAATGAGATATGGTAGTAAAAAAATTGGAAATGATAGAAATCTATAAATTTTTATTATTTTTATATGATTTTTTTTATAAATTATAATTATTTTTATAAAAAAAAATATAAATCATAAAAAATATTGTGATTTAATATGATAAAAACATTAATATAACATCTTAATAAAAGATAACATTGACTAAATGAAAAATCTAAGATGTGACTTTCTGCCCTAATTCATAATGGTAGTTGACACAAATTACAGTTATTTTAATACAAATTAAAGTTTAAAAAAAGAGGAATCAGTCTTAAAAGTTGAAAAAGAAAAAAAAAAAAAAATTTTAAATCTGAAATAATAAAACAATATTAGAATAAATAAGTATTATAAAATTATGAAATTGAAATCTAAAATAATAAATAAGTATTGATGATGAAAATAATAGTCAACTTACACTTAGATCAGAATTAGTTTATTAAACCTTAAAAAAAGCAAGAGATTAATTGAATTTCTTTAAAATATTATTAGGATATTTATAAAGCATCAAGAAGGATATATATTATTAGGACATTTTTAAGATGATTAAAATTTTGATGACTTAAAACTTAAAAGATTAAAAAAATTAATATTATAAATAAAAAATAAAAAAATGATAAAAACAATACAATTATACAATGATCAAAATAATTAAAATACAAAATTAACTTCAATATATATATATATATATATATATATATATCAATTATACAATGATTATAATAATTAAAAACTATAAAATATAAAAATTAATTAAAATACAAAATTAACTTCAAACTATATATATATATATATACATACAATGATTATAATAATTAAAAACTATAAAATATAAAAATTATACAATGATCGTAATAATTAAAATACAAAATTAAGTTAAAATGAAAAAAAATGGGGGAAAATCTAACCGGTGTTCAGGCTGGAGACTATTACAGAAATTCAATTCCACCGGAGTCTAACCCGTGGCGTTCAGGCAGCAAAGGATGTTATTAAAGAAATGGGCATCCACACTCGTTTCATAATAATTTGAGAACAAAAACAGTAACAGAAGCCGAGCGTTCTTGCCGAACCGGTCGGAATATCAGCCGAGCGTTTTAACAGTGGTGTATTGCCATGGTTTAAAGCATAATATAACCGCAATGGCAAGAATGTAGGGTTTTGCATTAATCTTAATAAATTGAGGCACGCTGTGATGAGAAACATCGAATGATGAAGGGAATAAGTTAAATTATTCAAATACCGAAAAGTACTATTCTGCTAACAAATCGCCATTAGGGTTTTGCATTAATCTTAATAAATTGAGTCACGCTAATCGCCTTAGTACTATTCTGCTAAGAATGTAGGGTTTTGCATTAATCTTAATAAATTGAGTCACGCTGTGATGAGAAACATCGAATGATGAAGGGAATAACTTAAATTTTTCAAATACCGAAAAGTACTATTCTGCTAACAAGTTAAATATAAAATTGAGAGCAAGGATCAGGAAGTTACTATAAACTGAGTTTCGATAACTACGACATTACAGAGGGTTTTATTCAAGGATGGAGGGTTTCATTGAAGGAAATAGAACCAGTGACATTCTTTCTAGCTAAAAACATTTAATCATTATATAATTAACAAAATTCCAAGAAACTTGTTAAAAATAAACAAAATGAATCATAAATGATAGAATATTAGGTACCTAAATGATGGAAATTGTAAATAACAAAAGTCATAGTGACCGTAATAGAAAATTAATGACAAAAGGAGAATTAAGTAAACTATAAACAAAATAAGAAACAAGCATCTGAACTCAAATTCAAGTATGGATTCTGTAGATTTTAGAGTAAATTTTGGAAAAGAAAATAAACAGAGATAAACTGTTCAAGAAGGAAAAAAAATTACTTATCTGATTAAATACGATCCAAAGATTCCTCTCTTTTATTTTCCCTAAACGATTACTTTCATCCCGCGATCTCCTTCCTCTTTCTTTCCGCTCGCTTCTTCCTCGCTATTAAAATACCAGTAGTTAGCGAGAGCGGCAACGGATTAGCGAGAGTAGCAATTGCTAGGGTTCAGAAGCTATTGTTTATTTTCGGCGGCTTCCCATTTGATTTATTGCTTAGCTGAAATAAAATTGTAGATATTATTGCTTAGCTGATACGATTTTATGACATTTGTAGATATTATAATAAACTACAAAATTCAAATGTAAATGGAATGAAACTGTATTCAATCACAATAACCAAACCACAAAAAAAAGAAAGAAATAGGCCTCCTCAATACCTCATCATCATCACCCATAAAAGAGTGCTATAAGGGAGAGGCGCCTACCTTCTTTATTGAACGGAAAAGCCCAGCCAGAACCCATCAATGCAGGAGCAGGAATGCCCACCCTCCCAGGTATTCTTCCTCACAGAGTGAATAAGGCATGGAATAAGTCAGAAATCAGTCAGGGTGGAATGCATCTCTGGCTGGCCATGCCGTCCCACCCTGAAAAAGGGAGAAGCGGGTTCTGTGCAAATGCATTTCTGGCTGGCCATGCCGTCTCACCGTGAAAAAGAGAAGCGGGTTCGCCTCAATCAGAATTATTCCCAGACGAAGGATGCATCTGCGAATGCATCTCTGGCTGGCCATGCCATCTCACCGTGAAAAAGTTGGTTCGCCTCAATCAGAATTATCCCCGGACGAAAGACCGATTACGTCGGAAGCCATGCCTTTGCGAATGCATCTCTGGCTGGCCATGCCGTCCCACCGCGGAGAAGCCGATTCGCCTCAATCAGAATTATCCCCGAACGAAGGATCGACTACGTCGGAAGCCATGCCTCTGCGAATGCATCTCTGGCTGGCCAAGCCGTCCCAACGTGAAAAAGCAGAGAAGCGGATTCGCCTCGATCAGAATTATTCCCGGACAAAACGACCGACTACATTGGAAGCCATGCCTCTGCGACTGCATCTCTGGCTGACCATGCCGTCCCACCCTGAAAAAACGGAGAAGTGGGTTCGCCTCAATCAGAATTATCCCTGGACGAAGGAATGACTACGTCGGAAGGCATGCCTCTGCCTTCGCCAACACGACCACGACCTGAGAGTAGAGGAAACACGAAGCGTGGGATTCAAATTCAAGCACTTATTATATTCTCATTTATAGCCGTTGAACGTATCAAGTTTGTTCGATCCGATTTGAATTCACGGCATCTTGTCACATCATGATGACCTGAAAACGAAAGAGGATTTTGTTTTTGAAAAATTATATAGTTCATATATTGTATTGGGAGTTGGCTAAACGTTACAAAAAAGTTATCGGAAAACAGTCAAAGTAAAATGTTTAGACTACGGTTATTGGAATCATTATTACCAGTGACATATTGAAAGATAACGGTTTTTTAAATTAGATTAAAAATATATTTTCCCATAATAATGATCCATGACATGATACAGCTATTTTTTATTAAAATTAAAATAAGGTGTTTAATTTTATTTTATTTTTAATTTAAAATTTTATAATATATTAGGTGATAACAATCATCCAATTAAAAAAAAATCATAATATATTCCACTTACAATAAATTTAAAATTTTAAAAATCATTTTTAAAAACTTTTTTTAATAATAATCTAATCTTCAAATTTTTTTGTTTTATAAAAATATTTAATTAATTTAATATAAATAAAAAATTTCCCCTCACTGCAAAAATGGAATATACATGTTTCAAATCATAAAAAAGCCTAATGGAATATACATGTTTCAAATCATAAAAAAGCCTTTTATAGGCTCACTTGGTCATCCATCATTTCTAATATCATCTACAAGTAGAGTAGCATTTTATGATGCTACCTGTTCTGTCAATAAAGTCTGTTTTGTTTTTCACAAATAACTATACATACATACACGAGTTCATATTTAACCCCCTGTATAAAAAAACAATGTTTTTCAGAAGGGAAATTCCATGGCTTCAGTTTCAGTATCATCAAAATACTCTTAGAAACTGAAGGATCCAGTCTGTAATTCCAGAGCTTCTTTTGAGAGCTCATCCGCTTTGGTGTTGAATTTTCGTAAAATGTGCAGGAATAAGAATCACTCAAAAAAGTGGAAAGCAAGCTTGATCTCCCTTATTACAGTGGCTATATTAAGATTTTGGAATGAGATTTTTTCTTTGGCTCAATCTATGACAAGCTTTGWGTTCTCCAGAGCTTCTTTTGAGAGCTCATCCGCTTTKGTGTTGAATTTTCGTAAAATGTGMWGGAATAAGAATCACTCAAAAAAGTGGAAAGCAAGCTTGATCTCCCTTATTACAGTGGCTATATTAAGATTTTGGAATGAGATTTTTTCTTTGGCTCAATCTATGACAAGCTTTGAGTTCTCCAGAGCTTCTTTTGAGAGCTCATCCGCTTTGGTGTTGAATTTTCGTAAAATGTGCAGGAATAAGAATCACTCAAAAAAGTGGAAAGCAAGCTTGATCTCCCTTATTACAGTGGCTATATTAAGATTTTGGAGTGAGATTTTTTCTTTGGCTCAATCTATGACAAGCTTTGTGTTCTCCAGAGCTTCTTTTGAGAGCTCATCCGCTTTTGTGTTGAATTTTCGTAAAATGTGATGGAATAAGAATCACTCAAAAAAGTGGAAAGCAAGCTTGATCTCCCTTATTACAGTGGCTATATTAAGATTTTGGAATGAGATTTTTTCTTTGGCTCAATCTATAACAAGCTTTGAGTTCACCTTAAGCTTCCAAACATCTTTCTCTTTAAATGTCTCTAGCAAAGTCCATAAAACTGTAAATTCTACCGTATTGTTAGTTCATGGAGCATATCTTACATGAATATAATGATTTTGATTTAGGAATAAACCCACTCCTATTCCACATTTTGGCGAATATCCTTGACTGGCCTCGTCAAAGTATCCCATGGCATCTCAAAATCAATGGCAAGGAGAATGGGGTAGCCATCTCGAAATCAATGGCAAGGAGAATGGGGATGCGAGGTTCTTTTCCTTTTGGGTCGTCTCTGTACGCCACGGCTTGAATCAACTTAATGGCTTGTTTTCAAGTTTACTTGTTAGCTTTTTCCAATGGCATTTTGGCTCATTACTTTTGATTTCGCCCTGCGTGGCATCATTGTCTATAGACACCATACTCTGAGTAGGAATTATAGTTTTGGTTTTGGAAAATACTTATTTCTAGAAACCGTTATAGTTGGACATCTAGTTGCATTGGTTTCCCACATGGGAAATGCAAACCACCTTTGCAAATGCTTTGGCAGACAGTTGTATACTTTTGACTTTGACAGGTCCCTTATAATATAATTTCTTGCTTAAAAACAGACTGATTTACATAAAGTTATTTTCCAAAATTAACTCTTAATCATAGAGAAACATCTATCACCGTAAAATGTAAAATCTTGAATTAAATTATTTTGGTGTTTTCATTACTCTTCTTCATAATTGTTTGTTGATTGCTTAAACCATAGCTAACTTTTATCTTTATTGACACTAGTATTTCTATTGAAAATGCTTCCACAATTTGTAACGAGGAGAAAATATAGTCTACTATAAGGCACTCTTAGGGACACTAAGTGCTTGGTGTCTCGTAGTGAGAGAAGGTGTATATGCATTGAAGAGTGACCTATAAAATGTGATAGTAAAAATGCTACAAATACAATATAGTGATGTCTAGGTTTGAATGGTACTCTAATATGCTTTGATATTCATGCAACATGTTAGTTTTAAAATGCTCCTAAAAAACATGAAAATGAATATTTAAAATATGGAAAAAAAATAAATTAAAGATTAAAATCCAAAAAACTAAAATTCTTATAATAAACACATTTATTAGAGTGTCATTAATTCTTATATTTATGATTAAAGTTAATTGATTTTCTCCTTATGAAACATTGTATTGCATATGACACATGTTCATATGTCTCTTCATAAATCATTATATTACACACAAATGTCACAAATGTGTCATAATAAAGCTTGATAGGTATACTTAATCATGCTTCATAGTGATAGTCATTGATCTATACAAGTTTATATATCAAATGTTGAAATTTGCCTCCCTTACTACAAGCTATAATATCTCTTTGTAACTTTGATAGTTGGAGTGTAGCATTACACTTATTGAAGATATAATAATGAATATTAATGGACATCATACTTAGTGTAGCATCCCTAGCCACCTGTTGGGCTACGCTAATCAAAAAATTCAAACTTTGATACCAAATTAAAACATACAAATACTCTGCAAATACACAGATTCATACAAAATAATAATATAAATACACATGTAACATACACATGAAACCCCATAAAAACAAATGCATAAATAATAATGCAACACATAATTATACACATAATTGACACTTATCTTTGATAAAATATCACCAACTGTATACATACCTTCCACATTTCTCCCATCCTTAGACCACATTGCTCATAACTCTCAGCAGTGGGTCACCCCTGAGTTGGGGTTAAACTCCACCCGGGTAAAGGAATTCCTAACCGGGCTGATGTATATAAGAAAACAGGAAAACTCAATCATGGTTTCCAAATCGAACTAACGGCCTACAATCCCTCATTCTCCACATTCTTGTCCCACCCCAGGAAGTGTGCCCCTTCTCTGCTCAACAGTCCCTCGACTGCCCCACTTCCTTTCCAGGGCTTCAGTAACAGGCCTAACAGGAAGTCTCAGAGCTCTGTAGCTATAGTTTGACATCTTCGGGAAATCAATTCCCAACAATTCTCTCACCTAGAGAGAATTTCTCACAAGCTTTACAACCCACCTCTTCAATATCCCTACGGGCATGACAACCCACTTCTTCCGTCCAGCTCCTAAGCTAACTAGGTACAGGTATAGTGACAGTAACAGGAAGGTACAGAGGACAACTGAATGAGTGAGTGAATCATGATGGAATGATGGAAAATGAACTAAGTCCAAACTATATGTATGCATGTTCCCAACTTGACACTTGTCATGTTGAGAACTACCTTGGCCCACTTGTCTCCATCCTTAGAACTTAGGATAAAATAATTATCCATACTTTATAATTTAAGGAATATTAATAGAATATTTCTTTTTGTTTTAAGCTCCCTAGCTTAGCCCCTTATCCTTAACTTTTATCCCCCTTTCCCTATCTAGTGGAGTTTAGCCCCCCATACTCTTTTACATGGTTGGTTTGCCGCAGCGATGTGTTTATAATTAATATTTGTGTGTGATTTACATTTATAATACAAACATTATTTCATTTTTGTATCCAGGCTCACCAACCTAAAAAACATGAACATATACACGAAGGCTCTTTGGTCTCAAGATCGCGCACTCAAGTTGTTGTGTGTGGTATCCTAGGATGTGAGCACTTCTTCTTTTAGTGTGCATCACATGTGTGCACTATACTATGGAATGTGTGCACCAAACTAATTCAAAATATTAATATAAACAACTCACCAACTTATATAGATATGTAAATTCATATTTATATTTACAGTTGGGGTTCAGCATAGGGGTATTACATTCTCCTCCCCCTTATTTATGCACTGTCCTCAGTGCACTATACACATATACAATCAAAATTTCAAAAATCTTTAAAAAGAGACGGGTATTCTGCACACATAGTATCCTTGTGCTCCCAAGTTGCATCTTCAGGACCTTACCAATTCCATTGGACCTTTACTAGCTCTATGGCTCGATTCCAGAGCTGCTTGATCTTCCGGTCTAATATGCACACCGAATTCACTTGAAAGGCGTCTTCTTGCTCCACCTAAATCACATTCCAATCAATGACATGATTAGCATCAAGTATATACTTTTTGATCAATGATACATGGAATACATTATGAATAGACATTGATGCAGGCAAGGAAAGCATGTATGCTACAGGCCCGTTATCCCCTAACCTAGGGATAACTAAGGATATTATGTCTCAAGTCCCACAGGTCCTAGACATGGAGTGCCATGAGCCATATTGACTTGAGCATGACCTTGGAGAGCCCATCTTTCTTCTTCAGCGCCTCCATCCTGTCAATAGTAGCAACATCCATCCCATCAACTTAGTCCTTCAACAACAGTGGGTCTTGCTCCATGAGGTAATGAGTCCAGGTATCATGGTATGTGTCACTCTGATTCTCAAAACATTTGAATATGTGCATTTAATTCTCTTTTGCTTCATGACGTGTGCTTGGGCTTTATTTCTTTTGACTTATCCATACCTAGGGGGGATGACAAAATGCCCTAAAAAGTTGGTTCCCTTAGGAGTGAGTTTCCACTGGATGGGTTCATGAAAGGCCATCGTCCATTCCCACCATACTTATCAATTTTCATCATATTCCTTCTCATCCATCCCCTGTATTAGTTTGGGCATTGGGTTTTCCAAGCTAGCAAAGGGTTGTACCTTGCCTTGTGGGAAGAAGGGGTTAAAGGCCCAGAGGGTAAAAGTAGCTGGCAAAAGATAAAATCCAAAACAACAAAACGTTCAGATGCTTCGCCCAGGGATCCCCGAGAAATAAATAAAAGGCTTCTTAGCAAGAAAAGGAGGGACCCATAAAATAAATAAACTAAAGACCTAGTTGGAGAATAGGGGGTCTCATCACGAGCCAACCTATTAGGTCCATGGGCATGTAGCAATATGACACTACCATTCAGTTGGTCACTACGCCAGGTTAGTGGATCTTGGTGGCATAGCCAAGAGAAAGGGAGTCTCATCGTGAGCCAACCTTCTCATCTCCATGAAATGCTTGTGGGAAACATTGTCACCACTAGTCACCATATCAGGACAATGTCTCCTAACTATTCTCTTGAAAGAAAAAGCAATAAGATAAAAAGGTAAACGGCATTGAATGGGCTCAGAAACATTTGCATCCATGACAAGGTGCAACTCACCCTCTTCAGAGGCACCCACAGGTAAGCCCTACATTTCCCTGTCATCACTGCACCCATTGCCCAAACATCCCCATACCATCTCATGCACTTACATGACCTAGATTGATATTCACCTGGAAACATCCCACATATAAGGAGATTTAACCCAATAGGACGTCCTGAAACCATCTCCAAACATGGCTTGTAGAATAGTATAACATCTTTGAGCACTTGTCTAGGAAAAGGGGGTTTTATGCACATGTTTGGGTAACTTGATTCTTAGATGTGTTTGACATTGCTATGATCCATGTGACTTATGAGCCCATGGAGGGCGTACTTCTTGTTGCTATAGGACCATGCTCGACGGACATGTACACATGGGGATATGATTAGCTCGGACCTCCATAGGGATAATAATCCCACCAGATAGATGTTGAGACCCCAACCAGGGGCAGACATATACCAGAGGCTTCCACCATAGAGAGAGGAGGAAGTTCCACCAGAGACAACTTGGCAGGCCTAGACCCAGGGGGGTCTTACCCTCCCACCATGATGTTGGCCCTTGAAGGCCCTTGACGCCATCATTCAGAGCCTTGACGTCACCCAGTTGAGGCACCCAACTTGAGGACGACATTGGTTGGCACGTGTGGAAGTTCCAGAGGGGTTTTGAGCCCCAACGTTCCACTTGGAGGGCTAACGTTCCAGCAAGGAAGCTAACGTCACCCTAGGAGGGGCATGATGTCACCCTAACAAGCTTAAATTAGGGTTTTATTTGACAAATTTATGTAAAATTGGATTTTCTCATGTAAACTGGCCATGTCGGCCTTTTTTACCTAATTATGTAATTAAAGGTCATTTTGATTATATAAATAAGGGATTTTTCCCTTGTATTTTTTCATCATTCTTTCACTCACACAAGTGAGGTCTGAAATTCGGCTCCCTTAGGGTTTATTGGCTGAAATTAAGTGGTGCACAACTCTTGGAGGAGGTTAATTTTGGTATTTTTTGTTATTTTCTTGGTGGAAAGCCTTCAACTAGGTTATTGGCTAGATTATTCTTGGTGAATGTAAGTGAATTTCTGCAATTCTTCTTTACTTTGAATGATTATAGTACATTTACTTTGCATTTTACTAAGATTATGAAATTGCTAGCTTAAAACTCTAGGAGATCAAGCACATGTTATTGTCCTTGTCTTAATATCTTTTCACCTACTAGATTTTGCTAGAAATCCTATCCTTTGAAGAATTGTGGTAGAGCCCTACCATTGTATCACTCTAGCATCATTTGCTTCATCAATCCTTTATTTGTTTCAAGCTTGAGCTAAAGAAAAAGGAAAATCTCTAGGTCCTAGGGTTACCTACTTCCTAGTAGCCATTTTCCTTCTAGGGTTTGTTGATTGAGGCCTTGGGTTACCAACACCTCAACCATCATCCCTCTTGTCCTTAGCTCACACATTATCATTTGATTCCTTCAAGATTGTTGCTGCAAAAAGTGACTCCATTAACCCTAAAGACACTGATCTAGACCTTATATTTGATT